>CAWVNZ010001820.1:0-30000 GCA_963930735.1 Dioctria linearis | reverse complement strand
GACAGTAGAAAATTATTTTTTGAATAGTTTACTATAGAAAAGGCAATCCCTGGCGTAATTAAAATTTGCGACAGTAGAAAATTATTTTTTGAATAATTTACTATAGAAAAGGCAATCCCTTGCGCAATTAAAATTTGCGACAGTAGAAAATTATTTTTTGAATAATTTACTATAGAAAAGGCAATCCCTGGCGTAATTAAAATTTGCGACAGTAAAAAATTATTTTTTGAATAATTTACTATAGAAAAGGCAATCCCTGGCGTAATTAAAATTTGCGACAGTAGAAAATTATTTTTTGAATAATTTACTATAGAAAAGGCAATCCCTTGCGCAATTAAAATTTGCGACAGTAGAAAATTATTTTTTGAATAATTTACTATAGAAAAGGCAATCCCTGGCGCACTTAAAATTTGCGACAGTAGAGAATTATTTTTTGAATAATTTACTATAGAAAAGGCAATCCCTGGCGTAATTAAAATTTGCGACAGTAGAAAATTATTTTTTGAATAATTTACTATAGAAAAGGCAATCCCTGGCGCAATTAAAATTTGCGATAGTAAAAAATTATTTTTTGCAAAATTTACTATAGAAAGGCAATCCCTGGCGCAATTAAAATTTGCGACAGCAGAAAATTATTTTTTGAATAATTTACCATAGAAAAGGCAATCCCTGGCGTAATTAAAATTTGCGACAGTATAAAATTATTTTTTGAATAATTTACTAAAGAAAAGGCAACCCCTGGCGTAATTAAAATTTGCGACAGTAGAAAATTATTTTTTGAATAATTTACTATAGAAAAGGCAATCCCTGGCGCAATTAAAATTTGCGACAGTATAAAATTATTTTTTGAATAATTTACTATAGCAAAGGCAATCCCTGGCGTAATTAAAATTTGCGACAGTATAAAATTATTTTTTGAATAATTTACTATAGAAAAGGCAATCCCTGGCGCACTTAAAATTTGCGACAGTAAAAAATTATTTTTTGAATAATTTACTATAGAAAAGGCAATCCCTGGCGTAATTAAAATTTGCGACAGTAGAAAATTATTTTTTGAATAATTTACTATAGAAAAGGCAATCCCTGGCGCAATTAAAATTTGCGACAGTAAAAAATTATTTTTTGAATAATTTACTATAGAAAAGGCAATCTCTGGCGCACTTAAAATTTGCGAGAGTAAAAAATTATTTTTTGAATAATTTACTATAGAAAAGGCAATCCCTGGCGTAATTAAAATTTGCGACAGTAAAAAATTATTTTTTGAATAATTTACTATAGAAAAGGCAATCCCTGGCGCAATTACAATTTGCGACAGTTGAAAATTATTTTTTGAATAATTTACTATAGAAAAGGCAATCCCTGGCGCAATTAAAATTAGCGACAGTAAAAAATTATTTTTTGCAAAATTTACTATAGAAAAGGCAATCCCTGGCGCACTTAAAATTTGTGACATTAAAAAATTATTTTTTGAATAATTTACTATAGAAAGGCAATCCCTGGCGTAATTAAAATTTGCGACAGTATAAAATTATTTTTTGAATAATTTACTATAGAAAAGGCAATCCCTGGCGTAATGAAAACTTGCGACAGTAGAAAATTATTTTTTGAATAATTTACTATAGAAAAGGCAATCCCTGGCGTATTTAAACTTTGCGACAGTAAGAAATTAATTTGTGAGAAATTTACTATAGAAAAGGCAATCCCTGGGATATTTAAAATTTGCGACTGTAGAAAATTATTTTTTGAATAATTTACTATAGAAAAGGCAATCCCTGGCGCAATTAAAATTTGCGACAGTAAAAAATTATTTTTTGAATAATTTACTATAGAAAAGGCAATCCCTGGCGTAATTAAAATTTGCGACAGTAGAAAATTATTTTTTGAATAATTTAATATAGAAAAGGCAATCCCTGGCGTATTTAAAATTTGCGACAGTATAAAATTATTTTTTGAAAAATTTACTATATAAAAGGCAATCTCTGGCGTAATTAAAATTTGCGAGAGTAAAAAATTATTTTTTGAATAATTTACTATAGAAAAGGCAATCCCTGGCGTAATTAAAATTTGCGACAGTAGAAAATTATTTTTTGAATCATTTACTATAGAAAAGGCAATCCCTGGCGCAATTAAAATTTGCGACAGTATAAAATTATTTTTTGAATAATTTACTATAGAAATGGCAATCCCTGGCGCACTTAAAATTTGCGACAGTAGAAAATTATTTTTTGAATAATTTACTATAGAAAAGGCAATCCCTGGCGCAATTAAAATTTGCGACAGTATAAAATTATTTTTTGAATAATTTACTATAGAAAAGGCAATCCCTGGCGCACTTAAAATTTGCGACAGTAGGAAATTATTTTTTGAATAATTTACTATAGAAAAGGCAATCCCTGGCGTAATTAAAATTTGCGACAGTAGAAAATTATTTTTTGAATAATTTACTATAGAAAAGGCAATCCCTGGCGTATTTAAAATTTGCGGCAGTATAAAATTATTTTTTGGAAAATTTACTATAGAAAAGGCAATCCCTGGCGCACTTAAAATTTGCGACAGTAGAAAATTATTTTTTGAATAATTTACTATAGAAAAGGCAATCCCTGGCGTAATTAAAATTTGCGACACTAGAAAATTATTTTTTGAATAATTTACTATAGAAAAGGCAATCCCTGGCGCAATTAAAATTTGCGACAGTAAAAAATTATTTTTTGCAAAATTTACTATAGAAAAGGCAATCCCTGGCGCACTTAAAATTTGCGACAGTAAAAAATTATTTTGTGAGAAATTTACTATAGAAAAGGCAATACCTGGGATATTTAAAATTTGCGACAGTAGAAAATTATTTTTTGAATAATTTACTATAGAAAAGGCAATCCCTGGCGCAATTAAAATTTGCGACAATATAAAATTATGTTTTGAATAATTTACTATAGAAAAGGCAATCCCTGGCGTAATTAAAATTTGCGACAGTAAAAAATTATTTTTTGAATAATTTACTATAGAAAAGGCAATCCATGGCGTAATTAAAATTTGCGACAGTAGAAAATTATTTTTTGAATAATTTACTATAGAAAAGGCAATCCCTGGCGTATTTAAAATTTGCGACAGTATAAAATTATTTTTTGAAAAATTTACTATAGAAAAGGGAATCCCTGGCGCACTTAAAATTTGCGACAGTAAAAAATTATTTTTTGAATAATTTACTATAGAAAAGGCAATCCCTGGCGCAGTTACAATTTGCGACAGTTGAAAATTATTTTTTGAATAATTTACTATAGAAAAGGCAATCCCTGGCGCAATTAAAATTTGCGACAGTAAAAAATTATTTTTTGCAAAATTTACTATAGAAAAGGCAATCCCTGGCGCACTTATAATTTGCGACAGTAAAAAATTATTTTTTGAATAATTTACTATAGAAAAGGCAATCCCTGGCGTAATTAAAATTGGCGACAGTATAAAATTATTTTTTGAATAATTTACTATAGAAAAGGCAATCCCTGGCGTAATTAAAATTTGCGACAGTAGAAAATTATTTTTTGAATAATTTACTATAGAAAAGGCAATCCCTTGCGCAATTAAAATTTGCGACAGTAGAAAATTATTTTTTGAATAATTTACTATAGAAAAGGCAATCCCTGGCGCACTTAAAATTTGCGACAGTAGAAAATTATTTTTTGAATAATTTACTATAGAAAAGGCAATCCCTGGCGTAATTAAAATTTGCGACAGTATAAAATTATTTTTTGAATAATTTACTATAGAAAAGGCAATCCCTGGCGTAATTAAAATTTGCGACAGTAGAAAATTATTTTTTGAATAATTTACTATAGAAAAGGCAATCCCTTGCGCAATTAAAATTTGCGACAGTAGAAAATTATTTTTTGAATAATTTACTATAGAAAAGGCAATCCCCGGCGTAATTAAAATTTGCGACAGTAAAAAATTATTTTTTGAATAATTTACTATAGAAAAGGCAATCCCTGGCGTAATTAAAATTTGCGACAGTAGAAAATTATTTTTTGAATAATTTACTATAGAAAAGGCAATCCCTTGCGCAATTAAAATTTGCGACAGTAGAAAATTATTTTTTGAATAATTTACTATAGAAAAGGCAATCCCTGGCGCACTTAAAATTTGCGACAGTAGAGAATTATTTTTTGAATAATTTACTATAGAAAAGGCAATCCCTGGCGTAATTAAAATTTGCGACAGTAGAAAATTATTTTTTGAATAATTTACTATAGAAAAGGCAATCCCTGGCGCAATTAAAATTTGCGATAGTAAAAAATTATTTTTTGCAAAATTTACTATAGAAAGGCAATCCCTGGCGCAATTAAAATTTGCGACAGCAGAAAATTATTTTTTGAATAATTTACCATAGAAAAGGCAATCCCTGGCGTAATTAAAATTTGCGACAGTATAAAATTATTTTTTGAATAATTTACTAAAGAAAAGGCAACCCCTGGCGTAATTAAAATTTGCGACAGTAGAAAATTATTTTTTGAATAATTTACTATAGAAAAGGCAATCCCTGGCGCAATTAAAATTTGCGACAGTATAAAATTATTTTTTGAATAATTTACTATAGCAAAGGCAATCCCTGGCGTAATTAAAATTTGCGACAGTATAAAATTATTTTTTGAATAATTTACTATAAAAAAGGCAATCCCTGGCGCACTTAAAATTTGCGACAGTAAAAAATTATTTTTTGAATAATTTACTATAGAAAAGGCAATCCCTGGCGTAATTAAAATTTGCGACAGTAGAAAATTATTTTTTGAATAATTTACTATAGAAAAGGCAATCCCTGGCGCAATTAAAATTTGCGACAGTAAAAAATTATTTTTTGAATAATTTACTATAGAAAAGGCAATCTCTGGCGCACTTAAAATTTGCGAGAGTAAAAAATTATTTTTTGAATAATTTACTATAGAAAAGGCAATCCCTGGCGTAATTAAAATTTGCGACAGTAAAAAATTATTTTTTGAATAATTTACTATAGAAAAGGCAATCCCTGGCGCAATTACAATTTGCGACAGTTGAAAATTATTTTTTGAATAATTTACTATAGAAAAGGCAATCCCTGGCGCAATTAAAATTAGCGACAGTAAAAAATTATTTTTTGCAAAATTTACTATAGAAAAGGCAATCCCTGGCGCACTTAAAATTTGTGACATTAAAAAATTATTTTTTGAATAATTTACTATAGAAAGGCAATCCCTGGCGTAATTAAAATTTGCGACAGTATAAAATTATTTTTTGAATAATTTACTATAGAAAAGGCAATCCCTGGCGTAATGAAAACTTGCGACAGTAGAAAATTATTTTTTGAATAATTTACTATAGAAAAGGCAATCCCTGGCGTATTTAAACTTTGCGACAGTAAGAAATTAATTTGTGAGAAATTTACTATAGAAAAGGCAATCCCTGGGATATTTAAAATTTGCTACTGTAGAAAATTATTTTTTGAATAATTTACTATAGAAAAGGCAATCCCTGGCGCAATTAAAATTTGCGACAGTAAAAAATTATTTTTTGAATAATTTACTATAGAAAAGGCAATCCCTGGCGTAATTAAAATTTGCGACAGTAGAAAATTATTTTTTGAATAATTTACTATAGAAAAGGCAATCCCTGGCGTATTTAAAATTTGCGACAGTAAAAAATTAATTTGTGAAAAATTTACCTGGCGAAATTGAAATTTGCGAGAGTAAAAAATTATTTTTTGAATAATTTACTATAGAAAAGGCAATCCCTGGCGTAATTAAAACTTGCGACAGTAAAAAATTATTTTTTGAATAATTTACTATAGAAAAGGCAATCCCTGGCGCACTTAAAATTTGCGACAGTAAAAAATTATTTTTGAATAATTTACTATAGAAAAGGCAATCCCTGGCGTAATTAAAATTTGCGACAGTAGAAAATTATTTTTTGAATAATTTACTATAGAAAAGGCAATCCCTGGCGTAATTAAAATTTGCGACAATAAAAAATTAATATTTTGAAAAATTTACTGTAGAAAAGGCAATCCCTGGCGCAATTAAAATTTGCGACAGTAAAAAATTATTTTTTGAATAATTTACTATAGAAAAGGCAATCCCTGGCGCACTTAAAATTTGCGAGAGTAAAAAATTATTTTTTGAATAATTTACTATAGAAAAGGCAATCCCTGGCGTAATTAAAATTTGCGACAGTAAAAAATTATTTTTTGAATAATTTACTATAGAAAAGGCAATCCCTGGCGTAATTACAATTTGCGACAGTTGAAAATTATTTTTTGAATAATTTACTATAGAAAAGGCAATCCCTGGCGCAATTAAAATTAGCGACAGTAAAAAATTATTTTTTGCAAAATTTACTATAGAAAAGGCAATCCCTGGCGCACTTAAAATTTGTGACATTAAAAAATTATTTTTTGAATAATTTACTATAGAAAAGGCAATCCCTGGCGTAATTAAAATTTGCGACAGTATAAAATTATTTTTTGAATAATTTACTATAGAAAAGGCAATCCCTGGCGTAATTAAAATTTGCGAGAGTAAAAAATTATTTTTTGAATAATTTACTATAGAAAAGGCAATCCCTGGCGTATTTAAACTTTGCGACAGTAAGAAATTAATTTGTGAGAAATTTACTATAGAAAAGGCAATCCCTGGGATATTTAAAATTTGCGACTGTAGAAAATTATTTTTTGAATAATTTACTATAGAAAAGGCAATCCCTGGCGCAATTAAAATTTGCGACAGTAAAAAATTATTTTTTGAATAATTTACTATAGAAAAGGCAATCCCTGGCGTAATTAAAATTTGCGACAGTAGAAAATTATTTTTTGAATAATTTAATATAGAAAAGGCAATCCCTGGCGTATTTAAAATTTGCGACAGTATAAAATTAATTTTTGAAAAATTTACTATATAAAAGGCAATCTCTGGCGTAATTAAAATTTGCGAGAGTAAAAAATTATTTTTTGAATAATTTACTATAGAAAAGGCAATCCCTGGCGTAATTAAAATTTGCGACAGTAAAAAATTATTTTTTGAATAATTTACTATATAAAAGGCATTCCCTGGCGTAATTAAAATTTGCGACAGTATAAAATTATTTTTTGAATAATTTACTATAGAAAAGGCAATCCCTGGCGCAATTAAAATTTGCGACAGTATAAAATTATTTTTTGAATAATTTACTATAGAAAAGGCAATCCCTGGCGCACTTAAAATTTGCGACAGTAGAAAATTATTTTTTGAATAATTTACTATAGAAAAGGCAATCCCTGGCGCAATTAAAATTTGCGACAGTATAAAATTATTTTTTGAATAATTTACTATAGAAAAGGCAATCCCTGGCGCACTTAAAATTTGCGACAGTAGAAAATTATTTTTTGAATAATTTACTATAGAAAAGGCAATCCCTGGCGCACTTAAAATTTGCGACAGTAGAAAATTATTTTTTGAATAGTTTACTATAGAAAAGGCAATCCCTGGGATATTTAAAATTTGCGACAGTAAAAAATTATTTTTTGAAAAATTTACTATAGAAAAGGCAATCCCTGGCGCACTTAAAATTTGCGACAGTAGAAAATTATTTTTTGAATAGTTTACTATAGAAAAGGCAATCCCTGGCGTAATTAAAATTTGCGACAGTAGAAAATTATTTTTTGAATAATTTACTATAGAAAAGGCAATCCCTTGCGCAATTAAAATTTGCGACAGTAGAAAATTATTTTTTGAATAATTTACTATAGAAAAGGCAATCCCTGGCGTAATTAAAATTTGCGACAGTAAAAAATTATTTTTTGAATAATTTACTATAGAAAAGGCAATCCCTGGCGTAATTAAAATTTGCGACAGTAGAAAATTATTTTTTGAATAATTTACTATAGAAAAGGCAATCCCTTGCGCAATTAAAATTTGCGACAGTAGAAAATTATTTTTTGAATAATTTACTATAGAAAAGGCAATCCCTGGCGCACTTAAAATTTGCGACAGTAGAGAATTATTTTTTGAATAATTTACTATAGAAAAGGCAATCCCTGGCGTAATTAAAATTTGCGACAGTAGAAAATTATTTTTTGAATAATTTACTATAGAAAAGGCAATCCCTGGCGCAATTAAAATTTGCGATAGTAAAAAATTATTTTTTGCAAAATTTACTATAGAAAGGCAATCCCTGGCGCAATTAAAATTTGCGACAGCAGAAAATTATTTTTTGAATAATTTACCATAGAAAAGGCAATTCCTGGCGTAATTAAAATTTGCGACAGTATAAAATTATTTTTTGAATAATTTACTAAAGAAAAGGCAACCCCTGGCGTAATTAAAATTTGCGACAGTAGAAAATTATTTTTTGAATAATTTACTATAGAAAAGGCAATCCCTGGCGCAATTAAAATTTGCGACAGTATAAAATTATTTTTTGAATAATTTACTATAGCAAAGGCAATCCCTGGCGTAATTAAAATTTGCGACAGTATAAAATTATTTTTTGAATAATTTACTATAGAAAAGGCAATCCCTGGCGCACTTAAAATTTGCGACAGTAAAAAATTATTTTTTGAATAATTTACTATAGAAAAGGCAATCCCTGGCGTAATTAAAATTTGCGACAGTAGAAAATTATTTTTTGAATAATTTACTATAGAAAAGGCAATCCCTGGCGCAATTAAAATTTGCGACAATAAAAAATTATTTTTTGAATAATTTACTATAGAAAAGGCAATCTCTGGCGCACTTAAAATTTGCGAGAGTAAAAAATTATTTTTTGAATAATTTACTATAGAAAAGGCAATCCCTGGCGTAATTAAAATTTGCGACAGTAAAAAATTATTTTTTGAATAATTTACTATAGAAAAGGCAATCCCTGGCGCAATTACAATTTGCGACAGTTGAAAATTATTTTTTGAATAATTTACTATAGAAAAGGCAATCCCTGGCGCAATTAAAATTAGCGACAGTAAAAAATTATTTTTTGCAAAATTTACTATAGAAAAGGCAATCCCTGGCGCACTTAAAATTTGTGACATTAAAAAATTATTTTTTGAATAATTTACTATAGAAAGGCAATCCCTGGCGTAATTAAAATTTGCGACAGTATAAAATTATTTTTTGAATAATTTACTATAGAAAAGGCAATCCCTGGCGTAATGAAAACTTGCGACAGTAGAAAATTATTTTTTGAATAATTTACTATAGAAAAGGCAATCCCTGGCGTATTTAAACTTTGCGACAGTAAGAAATTAATTTGTGAGAAATTTACTATAGAAAAGGCAATCCCTGGGATATTTAAAATTTGCGACTGTAGAAAATTATTTTTTGAATAATTTACTATAGAAAAGGCAATCCCTGGCGCAATTAAAATTTGCGACAGTAAAAAATTATTTTTTGAATAATTTACTATAGAAAAGGCAATCCCTGGCGTAATTAAAATTTGCGACAGTAGAAAATTATTTTTTGAATAATTTAATATAGAAAAGGCAATCCCTGGCGTATTTAAAATTTGCGACAGTATAAAATTATTTTTTGAAAAATTTACTATATAAAAGGCAATCTCTGGCGTAATTAAAATTTGCGAGAGTAAAAAATTATTTTTTGAATAATTTACTATAGAAAAGGCAATCCCTGGCGTAATTAAAATTTGCGACAGTAGAAAATTATTTTTTGAATAATTTACTATAGAAAAGGCAATCCCTGGCGCAATTAAAATTTGCGACAGTATAAAATTATTTTTTGAATAATTTACTATAGAAATGGCAATCCCTGGCGCACTTAAAATTTGCGACAGTAGAAAATTATTTTTTGAATAATTTACTATAGAAAAGGCTATCCCTGGCGCAATTAAAATTTGCGACAGTATAAAATTATTTTTTGAATAATTTACTATAGAAAAGGCAATCCCTGGCGCACTTAAAATTTGCGACAGTAGGAAATTATTTTTTGAATAATTTACTATAGAAAAGGCAATCCCTGGCGTAATTAAAATTTGCGACAGTAGAAAATTATTTTTTGAATAATTTACTATAGAAAAGGCAATCCCTGGCGTATTTAAAATTTGCGGCAGTATAAAATTATTTTTTGAAAAATTTACTATAGAAAAGGCAATCCCTGGCGCACTTAAAATTTGCGACAGTAGAAAATTATTTTTTGAATAATTTACTATAGAAAAGGCAATCCCTGGCGTAATTAAAATTTGCGACAGTAGAAAATTATTTTTTGAATAATTTACTATAGAAAAGGCAATCCCTGGCGCAATTAAAATTTGCGACAGTAAAAAATTATTTTTTGCAAAATTTACTATAGAAAAGGCAATCCCTGGCGCACTTAAAATTTGCGACAGTAAAAAATTATTTTGTGAGAAATTTACTATAGAAAAGGCAATACCTGGGATATTTAAAATTTGCGACAGTAGAAAATTATTTTTTGAATAATTTACTATAGAAAAGGCAATCCCTGGCGCAATTAAAATTTGCGACAATATAAAATTATGTTTTGAATAATTTACTATAGAAAAGGCAATCCCTGGCGTAATTAAAATTTGCGACAGTAAAAAATTATTTTTTGAATAATTTACTATAGAAAAGGCAATCCATGGCGTAATTAAAATTTGCGACAGTAGAAAATTATTTTTTGAATAATTTACTATAGAAAAGGCAATCCCTGGCGTATTTAAAATTTGCGACAGTATAAAATTATTTTTTGAAAAATTTACTATAGAAAAGGGAATCCCTGGCGCACTTAAAATTTGCGACAGTAAAAAATTATTTTTTGAATAATTTACTATAGAAAAGGCAATCCCTGGCGCAGTTACAATTTGCGACAGTTGAAAATTATTTTTTGAATAATTTACTATAGAAAAGGCAATCCCTGGCGCAATTAAAATTTGCGACAGTAAAAAATTATTTTTTGCAAAATATACTATAGAAAAGGCAATCCCAGGCGCACTTATAATTTGCGACAGTAAAAAATTATTTTTTGAATAATTTACTATAGAAAAGGCAATCCCTGGCGTAATTAAAATTGGCGACAGTATAAAATTATTTTTTGAATAATTTACTATAGAAAAGGCAATCCCTGGCGTAATTAAAATTTGCGACAGTAGAAAATTATTTTTTGAATAATTTACTATAGAAAAGGCAATCCCTTGCGCAATTAAAATTTGCGACAGTAGAAAATTATTTTTTGAATAATTTACTATAGAAAAGGCAATCCCTGGCGCACTTAAAATTTGCGACAGTAGAAAATTATTTTTTGAATAATTTACTATAGAAAAGGCAATCCCTGGCGTAATTAAAATTTGCGACAGTAGAAAATTATTTTTTGAATAATTTACAATAGAAAAGGCAATCCCTGGCGCAATTAAAATTTGCGACAGTAAAAAATTATTTTTTGCAAAATTTACTATAGAAAAGGCAATCCCTGGCGCAATTAAAATTTGCGACAGCAGAAAATTATTTTTTGAATAATTTACTATAGAAAAGACAATCCCTGGCGTAATTAAAATTTGCGACAGTATAAAATTATTTTTTGAATAATTTACTATAGAAAAGGCAATCCTTGGCGTAATTAAAATTTGCGACAGTAGAAAATTATTTTTTGGCGAAATTGAAATTTGCGAGAGTAAAAAATTATTTTTTGAATAATTTACTATAGAAAAGGCGATCCCTGGCGCACTTAAAATTTGCGACAGTAAAAAATTATTTTTTGAATAATTTACTATAGAAAAGGCAATCCCTGGCGTATTTAAAATTTGCGACAGTAGAAAATTATTTTTTGAATAATTTACTATAGAATAGGCAATCCCTGGCGTATTTAAAATTTGCGACAGTAAAAAATTAATATTTTGAAAAATTTACTGTAGAAAAGGCAATCCCTGGGATATTTAAAATTTGCGACAGTAGAAAATTATTTTTTGAATAATTTACTATAGAAAAGGCAATCCCTGGCGCAATTAAAATTTGCGACAGTATAAAATTATTTTTTGCAAAATTTACTATAGAAAAGGCAATCCCTGGCGTAATTAAAATTTGCGACAGTAGAAAATTATTTTTTGAATAATTTACTATAGAAAAGGCAATCCCTGGCGTATTTAAAATTTGCGACAGTAAAAAATTAATATTTTGAAAAATTTACTGTAGAAAAGGCAATCCCTGGCGCAATTAAAATTTGCGAGAGTAAAAAATTATTTTTTGAATAATTTACTATAGAAAAGGCAATCCCTGGCGTATTTAAAATTTGCGACAGTAGAAAATTATTTTTTGAATAATTTACTATAGAATAGGCAATCCCTGGCGTATTTAAAATTTGCGACAGTAAAAAATTAATATTTTGAAAAATTTACTGTAGAAAAGGCAATCCCTGGGATATTTAAAATTTGCGACAGTAGAAAATTATTTTTTCAATAATTTACTATAGAAAAGGCAATCCCTGGCGTATTTAAAATTTGCGACAGTAAAAAATTAATATTTTGAAAAATTTACTGTAGAAAAGGCAATCCCTGGCGCAATTAAAATTTGCGACAGTAAAAAATTATTTTTTGAATAATTTACTATAGAAAAGGCAATCCCTGGCGTAATTAAAATTTGCGACAGTATAAAATTATTTTTTGAATAATTTACTATAGAAAAGGCAATCCCTGGCGCACTTAAAATTTGCGACAGTTGAAAATTATTTTTTGAATAATTTACTATAGAAAAGGCAATCCCTGGCGTAATTAAAATTTGCGACAGTATAAAATTATTTTTTGAATAATTTACTATAGAAAAGGCAATCCCTGGCGTAATTAAAATTTGCGACAGTAGAAAATTATTTTTTGAATAATTTACTATAGAAAAGGCAATCCCTGGCGTATTTAAAATTTGCGACAGTAAAAAATTAATTTGTGAAAAATTTACCTGGCGAAATTGAAATTTGCGAGAGTAAAAAATTATTTTTTGAATAATTTACTATAGAAAAGGCAATCCCTGGCGTAATTAAAATTTGCGACAATAAAAAATTAATATTTTGAAAAATTTACTGTAGAAAAGGCAATCCCTGGCGCAATTAAAATTTGCGACAGTAAAAAATTATTTTTTGAATAATTTACTATAGAAACGGCAATCCCTGGCGCACTTAAAATTTGCGACAGGATAAAATTATTTTTTGCAAAATTTACTATAGAAAAGGCAATCCCTGGCTTAATTAAAATTTGCGACAGTATAAAATTATTTTTTGAATAATTTACTATAGAAAAGGCAATCCCTGGCGTAATTAAAATTTGCGACAATAAAAAATTAATATTTTGAAAAATTTACTGTAGAAAAGGCAATCCCTGGCGCAATTAAAATTTGCGACAGTAAAAAATTATTTTTTGAATAATTTACTATAGAAAAGCCAATCCCTGGCGCACTTAAAATTTGCGACAGTATAAAATTATTTTTTGCAAAATTTACTATAGAAAAGGCAATCCCTGGCTTAATTAAAATTTGCGACAGTATAAAATTATTTTTTGAATAATTTACTATAGAAAAGGCAATCCCTGGCGTAATTAAAATTTGCGACAGTATAAAATTATTTTTTGAATAATTTACTATAGAAAAGGCAATCCCTGCCGTAATTAAAATTTGCGACAGTAGAAAATTATTATTTGAATAATTTACTATAGAAAAGGCAATCCCTGGCGTATTTAAAATTTGCGACAGTAAGAAATTAATTTGTGAGAAATTTACTATAGAAAAGGCAATCCCTGGGATATTTAAAATTTGCGACAGTAGAAAATTATTTTTTGAATAATTTACTATAGAAAAGGCAATCCCTGGCGCAATTAAAATTTGCGACAGTAGAAAATTATTTTTTGAATATTTTACTATAGAAAAGGCAATCCATGGCGCACTTAAAATTTGCGACAGTAGAAAATTATTTTTTGAATAATTTACTATAGAAAAGGCAATCCCTGGCGCACTTAAAATTTGCGACAGTAGAAAATTATTTTTTGAATAATTTACTATAGAAAAGGCAATCCCTGGGATATTTAAAATTTGCGACAGTAAAAAATTATTTTTTGAATAATTTACTATAGAAAAGGCAATCCCTGGCGTAATTAAAATTTGCGACAGTAGAAAATTATTTTTTGAATAATTTACTATAGAAAAGGCAATCCCTGGCGCAATTAAAATTTCCGACAGTAAAAAATTATTTTTTGCAAAATTTACTATAGAAAAGGCAATCCCTGGCGCACTTATAATTTGCGACAGTAAAAAATTATTTTGTGAGAAATTTACTATAGAAAAGGCAATACCTGGGATATTTAAAATTTGCGACAGTAGAAAATTATTTTTTGAATAATTTACTATAGAAAAGGCAATCCCTGGCGCAATTAAAATTTGCGACAATATAAAATTATGTTTTGAATAATTTACTATAGAAAAGGCAATCCCTGGCGTAATTAAAATTTGCGACAGTAGAAAATTATTTTTTGAAAAATTTACTATAGAAAAGGCAATCCCTGGCGCACTTAAAATTTGCGACAGTAGAAAATTATTTTTTGAATAATTTACTATAGAAAAGGCAATCCCTGGCGCAATTACAATTTGCGACAGTAAAAAATTATTTTTTGAAAAATTTACTGTAGAAAGGGCAATCCCTGGCGCACTTAAAATTTGCGACAGTAAAAAATTATTTTTTGAATAATTTACTATAGAAAAGGCAATCCCTGGCGTAATTAAAATTTGAGACAGTATAAAATTATTTTTTGAATAATTTACTATAGAAAAGGCAATCCCTGCCGTAATTAAAATTTGCGACAGTAGAAAATTATTATTTGAATAATTTACTATAGAAAAGGCAATCCCTGGCGTATTTAAAATTTGCGACAGTAAGAAATTAATTTGTGAGAAATTTACTATAGAATAGGCAATCCCTGGGATATTTAAAATTTGCGACAGTAGAAAATTATTTTTTGAATAATTTACTATAGAAAAGGCAATCCCTGGCGCAATTAAAATTTGCGACAGTAGAAAATTATTTTTTGAATATTTTACTATAGAAAAGGCAATCCATGGCGCACTTAAAATTTGCGACAGTAGAAAATTATTTTTTGAATAATTTACTATAGAAAAGGCAATCCCTGGCGCACTTAAAATTTGCGACAGTAGAAAATTATTTTTTGAATAATTTACTATAGAAAAGGCAATCCCTGGGATATTTAAAATTTGCGACAGTAAAAAATTATTTTTTGAATAATTTACTATAGAAAAGGCAATCCCTGGCGTAATTAAAATTTGCGACAGTAGAAAATTATTTTTTGAAAAATTTACTATAGAAAAGGCAATCCCTGGCGCACTTAAAATTTGCGACAGTAGAAAATTATTTTTTGAATAATTTACTATAGAAAAGGCAATCCCTGGCGCAATTACAATTTGCGACAGTAAAAAATTATTTTTTGAAAAATTTACTGTAGAAAGGGCAATCCCTGGCGCACTTAAAATTTGCGACAGTAAAAAATTATTTTTTGAATAATTTACTATAGAAAAGGCAATCCCTGGCGTAATTAAAATTTGAGACAGTATAAAATTATTTTTTGAATAATTTACTATAGAAAAGGCAATCCCTGCCGTAATTAAAATTTGCGACAGTAGAAAATTATTATTTGAATAATTTACTATAGAAAAGGCAATCCCTGGCGTATTTAAAATTTGCGACAGTAAGAAATTAATTTGTGAGAAATTTACTATAGAAAAGGCAATCCCTGGGATATTTAAAATTTGCGACAGTAGAAAATTATTTTTTGAATAATTTACTATAGAAAAGGCAATCCCTGGCGCAATTAAAATTTGCGACAGTAGAAAATTATTTTTTGAATATTTTACTATAGAAAAGGCAATCCATGGCGCACTTAAAATTTGCGACAGTAGAAAATTATTTTTTGAATAATTTACTATAGAAAAGGCAATCCCTGGCGCACTTAAAATTTGCGACAGTAGAAAATTATTTTTTGAATAATTTACTATAGAAAATGCAATCCCTGGGATATTTAAAATTTGCGACAGTAAAAAATTATTTTTTGAATAATTTACTATAGAAAAGGCAATCCCTGGCGTAATTAAAATTTGCGACAGTAGAAAATTATTTTTTGAATAATTTACTATAGAAAAGGCAATCCCTGGCGTATTTAAAATTTGCGACAGTAGAAAATTATTTTTTGAATAATTTACTATAGAAAAGGCAATCCCTGGCGCAATTAAAATTTGCGACAGTAAAAAATTATTTTTTGCAAAATTTACTGTAGAAAAGGCAATCCCTGGCGCAATTAAAACTTGCGATAGTAAAAAATTATTTTTTGAATAATTTACTATAGAAAAGGCAATCCCTGGCGTAATTAAAATTTGCGACAGTAGAAAGTTATTTTTTGAATAATTTACTATAGAAAAGGCAATCCCTGGCGTATTTAAAATTTGCGACAGTATAAAATTATTTTTTGAAAAATTTACTATAGAAAAGGGAATCCCTGGCGCACTTAAAATTTGCGACAGTAAAAAATTATTTTTTGAATAATTTACTATAGAAAAGGCAATCCCTGGCGCAATTACAATTTGCGACAGTTGAAAATTATTTTTTGAATAATTTACTATAGAAAAGGCAATCCCTGGCGCAATTAAAATTTGCGACAGTAAAAAATTATTTTTTTGCAAAATTTACTATAGAAAAAGCAATCCCTGGCGCACTTAAAATTTGCGACAGTAAAAAATTATTTTTTGAATAATTTACTATAGAAAAGGCAATCCCTGGCGTAATTAAAATTGGCGACAGTATAAAATTATTTTTTGAATAATTTACTATAGAAAAGGCAATCCTTGGCGTAATTAAAATTTGCGACAGTAGAAAATTATTTTTTAAATAATTTACTATAGAAAAGGCAATCCCTTGCGCAATTAAAATTTGCGACAATAGAAAATTATTTTTTGAATAATTTACTATAGAAAAGGCAATCCCTGGCGCACTTAAAATTTGCGACAGTAGAAAATTATTTTTTGAATAATTTACTATAGAAAAGGCAATCCCTGGCGTAATTAAAATTTGCGACAGTAGAAAATTATTTTTTGAATAATTTACAATAGAAAAGGCAATCCCTGGCGCAATTAAAATTTGCGACAGTAAAAAATTATTTTTTGCAAAATTTACTATAGAAAAGGCAATCCCTGGCGTAATTAAAATTTGCGACAGCAGAAAATTATTTTTTGAATAATTTACTATAGAAAAGGCAATCCCTGGCGTAATTAAAATTTGCGACAGTATAAAATTATTTTTTGAATAATTTACTATAGAAAAGGCAATCCCTGGCATAATTAAAATTTGCGACAGTAGAAAATTATTTTTTGGCGAAATTGAAATTTGCGAGAGTAAAAAATTATTTTTTGAATAATTTACTATAGAAAAGGCAATCCCTGGCGCACTTAAAATTTGCGACAGTAAAAAATTATTTTTTGAATAATTTACTATAGAAAAGGCAATCCCTGGGATATTTAAAATTTGCGACAGTATAAAATTATTTTTTGCAAAATTTACTATAGAAAAGGCAATCCCTGGCGTAATTAAAATTTGCGACAGTAGAAAATTATTTTTTGAATAATTTACTATAGAAAAGGCAATCCCTGGCGTATTTAAAAGTTGCGACAGTAAAAAATTAATATTTTGAAAAATTTACTGTAGAAAAGGCAATCCCTGGCGCAATTAAAATTTGCGACAGTAAAAAATTATTTTTTGAATAATTTACTATAGAAAAGGCAATCCCTGGCGTATTTAAAATTTGCGACAGTAGAAAATTATTTTTTGAATAATTTACTATAGAATAGGCAATCCCTGGCGTATTTAAAATTTGCGACAGTAAAAAATTAATATTTTGAAAAATTTACTGTAGAAAAGGCAATCCCTGGGATATTTAAAATTTGCGACAGTAGAAAATTATTTTTTGAATAATTTACTATAGAAAAGGCAATCCCTGGCGTATTTAAAATTTGCGACAGTAAAAAATTAATATTTTGAAAAATTTACTGTAGAAAAGGCAATCCCTGGCGCAATTAAAATTTGCGACAGTAAAAAATTATTTTTTGAATAATTTACTATAGAAAAGGCAATCCCTGGCGTAATTAAAATTTGCGACAGTATAAAATTATTTTTTGAATAATTTACTATAGAAAAGGCAATCCCTGGCGCACTTAAAATTTGCGACAGTATAAAATTATTTTTTGAATAATTTACTATAGAAAAGGCAATCCATGGCGTAATTAAAATTTGCGACAGTATAAAATTATTTTTTGAATAATTTACTATAGAAAAGGCAATCCCTGGCGTAATTAAAATTTGCGACAGTAGAAAATTATTTTTTGAATAATTTACTATAGAAAAGGCAATCCCTGGCGTATTTAAAATTTGCGACAGTAAAAAATTAATTTGTGAAAAATTTACCTGGCGAAATTGAAATTTGCGAGAGTAAAAAATTATTTTTTGAATAATTTACTATGGAAAAGGCAATCCCTGGCGTAATTAAAACTTGCGACAGTAAAAAATTATTTTTTGAATAATTTACTATAGAAAAGGTAATCCCTGGCGCACTTAAAATTTGCGACAGTAAAAAATTATTTTTTGAATAATTTACTATAGAAAAGGCAATCCCTGGCGTAATTAAAATTTGCGACAGTAGAAAATTATTTTTTGAATAATTTACTATAGAAAAGGCAATCCCTGGCGTAATTAAAATTTGCGACAATAAAAAATTAATATTTTGAAAAATTTACTGTAGAAAAGGCAATCCCTGGCGCAATTAAAATTTGCGACAGTAAAAAATTATTTTTTGAATAATTTACTATAGAAAAGGCGATCCCTGGCGCACTTAAAATTTGCGACAGTATAAAATTATTTTTTGCAAAATTTACTATAGAAAAGGCAATCCCTGGCTTAATTAAAATTTGCGACAGTATAAAATTATTTTTTGAATAATTTACTATAGAAAAGGCAATCCCTGGCGTAATTAAAATTTGCGACAGTATAAAATTATTTTTTGAACAATTTACTATAGAAAAGGCAATCCCTGGCGTAATTAAAATTTGCGACAGTAGAAAATTATTTTTTGAATAATTTACTATAGAAAAGGCAATCCCTGGGATATTTAAAATTTGCGACAGTATAAAATTATTTTTTGAATAATTTATTATAGAAAAGGCAATCCCTGGCGTAATTAAAATTTGCGACAGTATAAAATTATTTTTTGAATAATTTACTATAGAAAAGGCAATCCCTGGCGCACTTAAAATTTGCGACAGTAAAAAATTATTTTTTGAATAATTTACTATAGAAAATGCAATCCCTGGCGTAATTAAAATTTGCGACAGTAGAAAATTATTTTTTGAATAATTTACTATAGAAAAGGCAATCCCTGGCGTAATTAAAATTTGCGACAGTATAAAATTATTTTTTGAATAATTTACTATAGAAAAGGCAATCCCTGTCGTAATTAAAATTTGCGACAGTAGAAAATAATTTTTTGAATAATTTACTATAGAAAAGGCAATCCCTGGCGTAATTAAAATTTGCGTCAATAAAAAATTAGTTTGTGAAAAATTTACCGTAGAAAAGGCAATCCCTGGCGCAATTAAAACTTGCGATAGTAAAAATTATTTTTTGAATGATTTACTATAGAAAAGGCAATCCCTGGCGCACTTAAAATTTGCGACAGTAAAAAATTATTTCTTGAATAATTTACTATAGAAAAGGCAATCCTTGGGATATTTAAAATTTGCGACAGTATAAAATTATTTTTTGCAAAATTTACTATAGAAAAGGCAATCCCTGGCGTAATTAAAATTTGCGACAGTATAAAATTATTTTTTGAATAATTTACTATAGAAAAGGCAATCCCTGGCGTAATTAAAATTTGCGACAGTAAAAAATTAGTTTTTGAAAAATTTACTGTAGAAAAGGCAATCCCTGGCGCAATTAAAACTTGCGATAGAAAAAATTATTTTTTGAATAATTTACTATAGAATAGGCAATCCATGGCGTATTTAAAATTTGCGACAGTAAAAAATTAATTTGTGAAAAATTTACCTGGCGAAATTGAAATTTGCGAGAGTAAAAAATTATTTTTTGAATAATTTACTATAGAAAAGACAATCCCTGGCGCACTTAAAATTTGCGACAGTATAAAATTATTTTTTGCAAAATTTACTATAGAAAAGGCAATCCCTGGCGTAATTAAAATTTGCGACAGTATAAAATTATTTTTTGAATTATTTACTATAGAATAGGCAATCCCTGGCGTAATTAAAATTTGCGACAGTATAAAATTATTTTTTGAATAATTTACTATAGAAAAGGCAATCCCTGGCGTAATTAAAATTTGTGACAGTAGAAAATTATTTTTTGAATAATTTACTATAGAAAGGGCAATCCCTGGCGTAATTAAAATTTGCGACAGTAAAAAATTAGTTTTTGAAAAATTTACTGTAGAAAAGGCAATCCCTGGCGCAATTAAAACTTGCGATAGTAAAAAATTATTTTTTGAATAATTTACTATAGAAAAGGCAATCCCTGGCGCACTTAAAATTTGCGACAGTAAAAAATTATTTTTTGAATAATTTACTATAGAAAAGGCAATCCCTGGGATATTTAAAATTTGCGACAGTATAAAATTATTTTTTGCAAAATTTACTATAGAAAGGCAATCCCTGGCGTAATTAAAATCTGCGACAGTATAAAATTATTTTTTGAATAATTTACTATAGAAAAGGCAATCCCTGGCGTAATTAAAATTTGCGACAGTAGAAAATTATTTTTTGAATAATTTACTATAGAATAGGCAATCCCTGGCGTATTTAAAATTTGCGACAGTAAAAAATTAATTTGTGAAAAATTTACCTGGCGAAATTGAAATTTGCGAGAGTAGAAAATTATTTTTTGAATAATTTACTATAGAAAAGACAATCCCTGGCGCACTTAAAATTTGCGACAGTATAAAATTATTTTTTGCAAAATTTACTATAGAAAAGGCAATCCCTGGCGTAATTAAAATTTGCGACAGTATAACATTATTTTTTGAATAATTTACTATAGAAAAGGCAATCCCTGGCGTAATTAAAATTTGCGACAGTATTAAATTATTTTTTGAATAATTTATTATAGAAAGGGCAATCCCTGGCGTAATTAAAATTTGCGACAGTAGAAAATTATTTTTTGAATAATTTACTATAGAAAAGGCAATCCCTGGCGTAATTAAAATTTGCGACAGTAAAAAATTAGTTTTTGAAAAATTTACTGTAGAAAAGCCAATCCCAGGCGCAATTAAAACTTGCGATAGTAAAAAATAATTTTTTGAATAATTTACTATAGAAAAGGCAATCCCTGGCGCACTTAAAATTTGCGACAGTAAACAATTATTTTTTGAATAATTTACTATAGAAAAGGCAATCCCTGGCGTAATTAAAATTTGAGACAGTAGAAAATTATTTTTTGAATAATTTACTATAGAAATTTCAATCCCTGGCGTAATTAAAATTTGCGACAGTAAAAAATTAGTTTTTGAAAAATTTACTGTAGAAAAGGCAATCCCTGGCGCAATTAAAATTTGCGACAGTAAAAAATTATTTTTTGAATAATTTACTATAGAAAAGGCAATATCTGGCGCACTTAAAATTTGCGACAGTAAAAAATTAATATTTTGAAAAATTTACTGTCGAAAAGGCAATCCCTGTCGCAATTAAAATTTGCGACAGTATAAAATTATTTTTTGAATAATTTACTATAGAAAAGGCAATCCCTGGCGTAATTAAAATTTGCGACAGTAGAAAATTATTTTTTGAATAATTTACTATAGAATAGGCAATTCCTGGCGTATTTAAAATTTGCGACAGTAAAAAATTAATTTGTGAAAAATTTACCTGGCGAAATTGAAATTTGCGACAGTAAAAAATTATTTTTTGAATAATTTACTATAGAAAAGGCAATCCCTGGCGCACTTAAAATTTGCGACAGTAAAAAATTATTTTTTGAATAATTTACTATAGAAAAGGCAATCCCTGGGATATTTAAAATTTGCGACAGTATAAAATTATTTTTTGCAAAATTTACTATAGAAAAGGCAATCCCTGGCGTAATTAAAATTTGCGACAGTAGAAAATTATTTTTTGAATAATTTACTATAGAAAAGGCAATCCCTGGCGTATTTAAAATTTGCGACAGTAGAAAATTATTTTTTGAATAATTTACTATAGAAAAGGCAATCCCTGGCGTATTTAAAATTTGCGACAGTAAAAAATTAATATTTTGACAAATTTACTGTAGAAAAGGCAATCCCTGGGATATTTAAAATTTGCGACAGTAGAAAATTATTTTTTGAATAATTTACTATAGAAAAGGCAATCCCTAGCGTATTTAAAATTTGCGACAGTAAAAAATTAATATTTTGAAAAATTTACTGTCAAAAAGGCAATCCCTGGCGCAATTAAAATTTGCGACAGTAAAAAATTATTTTTTGAATAATTTACTATAGAAAAGGCAATCCTTGTCGCACTTAAAATTTGCGACAGTATAAAATTATTTTTTGCAAAATTTACTATAGAAAAGGCAATCCCTGTCGTAATTAAAATTTTCGACAGTAAAAAATTATTTTTTGAATAATTTACTATAGAAAAGGCAATCCCTGGGATATTTAAAATTTGCGACAGTAGAAAATTATTTTTTGAATAATTTACTATAGAAAAGGCAATCCCTGGCGTATTTAAAATTTGCGACAGTAAAAAATTAATATTTTGAAAAATTTACTGTAGAAAAGGCAATCCCTGGCGCAATTAAAATTTGCGACAGTAAAAAATTATTTTTTGAATAATTTACTATAGAAAAGGCAATCCCTGGCGTAATTAAAATTTGCGACAGTATAAAATTATTTTTTGAATAATTTACTATAGAAAAGGCAATCCCTGGCGCACTTAAAATTTGCGACAGTATAAAATTATTTTTTGAATAATTTACTATAGAAAAGGCAATCCCTGGCGTAATTAAAATTTGCGACAGTATAAAATTATTTTTTGAATAATTTACTATAGAAAAGGCAATCCCTGGCGTAATTAAAATTTGCGACAGTAGAAAATTATTTTCTGAATAATTTACTATAGAAAAGGCAATCCCTGGCGTATTTAAAATTTGCGACAGTAAAAAATTAATTTGTGAAAAATTTACCTGGCGAAATTGAAATTTGCGAGAGTAAAAAATTATTTTTTGAATAATTTACTATAGAAAAGGCAATCCCTGGCGTTATTAAAATTTGCGACAGTAAAAAATTATTTTTTGAATAATTTACTATCGATAAGGTAATCCCTGGCGCACTTAAAATTTGCGACAGTAAAAAATTATTTTTTGAATAATTTACTATAGAAAAGGCAATCCCTGGCGTATTTAAAATTTGCGGCAGTAGAAAATTATTTTTTGAATAATTTACTATAGAAAAGGCAATCCCTGGCGTATTTAAAATTTGCGACAGTAAAAAATTAATATTTTGAAAAATTTACTGTAGAAAAGGCAATCCCTGGGATATTTAAAATTTGCGACAGTAGAAAATTATTTTTTGAATAATTTACTATAGAAAAGGCAATCCCTGGCGTATTTAAAATTTGCGACAGTAAAAAATTAATATTTTGAAAAATTTACTGTAGAAAAGGCAATCCATGGCGCAATTAAAATTTGCGACAATAAAAAATTATTTTTTGAATAATTTACTATAGAAAAGGCAATCCCTGGCGCACTTAAAATTTGCGACAGTATAAAATTATTTTTTGCAAAATTTACTATAGAAAAGGCAATCCCTGGCCTAATTAAAATTTTCGACAGTAAAAAATTATTTTTTGAATAATTTACTATAGAAAAGGCAATCCCTGGGACATTTAAAATTTGCGACAGTAGAAAATTATTTTTTGAATATTTTACTATAGAAAAGGCAATCCCTGGCGTATTTAAAATTTGCGACAGTAAAAAATTAATATTTTGAAAAATTTGCTGTAGAAAAGACAATCCCTGGCCCAATTAAAATTTGCGACAGTAAAAAATTATTTTTTGAATAATTTACTATAGAAAAGGCAATCCCTGGCGCACTTAAAATTTGCGACAGTATAAAATTATTTTTTTGCAAAATTTACTATAGAAAAGGCAATCCCTGGCGCAATTAAAATTTGCGACAGTAGAAAATTATTTTTTGAATAATTTACTATAGAAAAGGCAATCCCTGGCGCACTTAAAATTTGCGAGAGTAAAAAATTATTTTTTGAATAATTTACTATAGAAAAGGCAATCCCTGCCGCACTTAAAATTTGCGACAGTAAAAAATTATTTTTTGAATAATTTACTATAGAAAAGGCAATCCCTGGCGTAATTAAAATTTGCGACAGTTGAAAATTATTTTTTGAATAATTTACTATAGAAAAGGCAATCCCTGGCGCAATTAAAATTTGCGACAGTATAAAATTAATTTTTGAAAAATTTACTGTAGAAAAGGCAATTCCTGGCGCAATTAAAATTTGCGACAGTAGAAAATTATTTTTGAAAAATTTACTATAGAAAAGGCAATCCCTGGCGCACTTAAAATTTGCGACAGTAAAAAAATTATTTTTTGAAAAATATACTGTAGAAAAGGCAATCCCTGGCGTAATTAAAATTTGCGACAGTAAAAAATTATTTTTTGCAAAATTTACTATAGAAAAGGCAATCCCTGGCGTAATTAAAATTTTCGACAGTAAAAAATTAATATTTTGAAAAATTTACTGTCGAAAAGGCAATCCCTGGCGCAATTAAAATTTGCGACAGTAAAAAATTATTTTTTTGAATAATTTACTATAGAAAAGGCAATCCCTGGCGCAATTAAAATTTGCGACAGTAAAAAATTATTTTTTGAATAATTTACTATAGAAAAGGCAATCCCTGGCGTAATTAAAATTCGCGACAGTAGAAAATTATTTTTTGATTAATTTACTATAGAAAAGGCAATCCCTGGCGCACTTGAAATTTGCGACAGTAAAAAATTATTTTTTGAATAATTTACTATAGAATAGGCAATCCCTGGCGTAATTAAAATTTGCGACAGTAGAAATAATTTTTTGAATAATTTACTAGAGAAAAGGCAATCCCTGGCGTAATTAAAATTTGCGACAGTAGAAAATTATTTTTTGAATAATTTACTATAGAAAAGGCAATCCCTGGCGTAATTAAAATTTGCGACAGTATAAAATTATTTTTTGAATAATTTACTATTAAAAAGGCAATCCCTGGCGCACTTAAAATTTGCGACAGTAAAAAATTATTTTTTGAATAATTTACTATAGAAAAGGCAATCCCTGGCGTAATTAAAATTTGCGAGAGTAAAAAATTATTTTTTGAATAATTTACTATAGAAAAGGCAATCCCTGGCGTAATTAAAATTTGCGACAGTAGAAAATTATTTTTTGAATAATTTACTATAGAAAAGGCAACCTGGCGTATTTAAAATTTGCAACAGTAAAAAATTAATTTGTGAAAAGTTTACTATAGAAAAGGCAATCCCTGGCGCAATTAAAATTTGCGACAGTAAAAAATTATTTTTTGGAAAATTTACTGTAGAAAAGGCAATTCCTGGCGCAATTAAAACTTGCGATAGTAAAAAATTATTTTTTGAATAATTTACTATAGAAAAGGCAATCCCTGGCGGATTTGAAATTTGCGACAGTAAAAAATTATTTTTTGAATAATTTACTATAGAAAAGGCAATCCCTGGCGTATTTAAAATTTGCGACAGTAAAAAATTATTTTTTGAATAATTTACTATAGAAAAGGCAATCCCTGGCGTATTTAAAATTTGCGACAGTATAAAATTAATTTTTGAAAAATTTACTGTAGAAAAGGCAATCCCTGGCGCAATTAAAATTTGCGACAGCAGAAAATTATTTTTTGAAAAATTTACTGTAGAAAAGGCAATCCCTGGCGCAATTAAAACTTGCGACAGTAAAAAATTATTTTTTGAATAATTTACTATAGAAAAGGCAATCCCTGGCGTAATTAAAATTTGCGACAGTTGAAAATTATTTTTTGAATAATTTACTATAGAAAAGGCAATCCCTGGCGCAATTAAAATTTGCGACAGTAAAAAATTATTTTTTGAATAATTTAGTATACAAAAGGCAATCCCTGGCGCACTTAAAATTTGCGACAGTATAAAATTATTTTTTGAATAATTTACTATAGAAAAGGCAATCCCTGGCGTAATTAAAATTTGCGACAGTAGAAAATTATTTTTTGCAAAATTTACTATAGAAAAGGCAATCCCTGGCGTATTTAAAATTTGCGACAGTATACAATAAGTTTTTGAAAAATTTACTATATAAAAGGCAATCCCTGGCGTATTTAAAATTTGCGACAGTATAAAATTAATTTTTGTAAAATTTACTGTAGAAAAGGTAATCCATGGCGCAATTAAAATTTGCAACAGTAGAAAATTATTTTTTGAAAAATTTACTATAGAAAAGGCAATCCCTGGCGCACTTAAAATTTGCGACAGTAAAAAATTATTTTTTGAAAAATTTACTGTAGAAAAGGCAATCCCTGGCGTAATTAAAATTTGCGACAGTAAAAAATTATTTTTTGCAAAATTTACTATAGAAAAGGCAATCCATTGCGTAATTAAAATTTTCGACAGTAAAAAATTAATATTTTGAAAAATTTACTGTAGAAAAGGCAATCCCTGGCGCACTTAAAATTTGCGACAGTAAAAAATTATTTTTTGAATAATTTACTATAGAAAAGGCAATCCGTGGCGTAATTAAAATTTGCGAGAGTAAAAAATTATTTTTTGAATAATTTACTATAGAAAAGGCAATCCCTGGCGTAATTAAAATTTGCGACAGTAGAAAATTATTTTTTGAATAATTTACTATAGAAAAGGCAATCCCTGGCGTATTTAAAATTTGCGACAGTAAAAAATTAATTTGTGAAAAGTTTACTATAGAAAAGGCAATCCCTGGCGCAATTAAAATTTGCGACAGTAAAAAATTATTTTTTGGAAAATTTACTGTAGAAATGGCAATTCCTGGCGCAATTAAAACTTGCGATAGTAAAAAATAATTTTTTGAATAATTTACTATAGAAAAGGCAATCCCTGGCGGATTTGAAATTTGCGACAGTAAAAAATTATTTTTTGAATAATTTACTATAGAAAAGGCAATCCCTGGCGTATTTAAAATTTGCGACAGTAAAAAATTATTTTTTGAATAATTTACTATAGAAAAGGCAATCCCTGGCGTATTTAAAATTTGCGACAGTATAAAATTAATTTTTGAAAAATTTACTGTAGAAAAGGCAATCCCTGGCGCAATTAAAATTTGCGACAGCAGAAAATTATTTTTTGAAAAATTTACTGTAGAAAAGGCAATCCCTGGCGCAATTAAAACTTGCGACAGTAAAAAATTATTTTTTGAATAATTTACTATAGAAAAGGCAATCCCTGGCGTAATTAAAATTTGCGACAGTTGAAAATTATTTTTTGAATAATTTACTATAGAAAAGGCAATCCCTGGCGCAATTAAAATTTGCGACAGTAAAAAATTATTTTTTGAATAATTTAGTATAGAAAAGGCAATCGCTGGCGCACTTAAAATTTGCGACAGTATAAAATTATTTTTTGAATAATTTACTATAGAAAAGGCAATCCCTGGCGTAATTAAAATTTGCGACAGTAGAAAATTCTTTTTTGCAAAATTTACTATAGAAAAGGCAATCCCTGGCGTATTTAAAATTTGCGACAGTATACAATTAGTTTTTGAAAAATTTACTATATAAAAGGCAATCCCTGGCGTATTTAAAATTTGCGACAGTATAAAATTAATTTTTGTAAAATTTACTGTAGAAAAGGCAATCCCTGGCGCAATTAAAATTTGCGACAGTAGAAAATTATTTTTTGAAAAATTTACTGTAGAAAAGGCAATCCCTGGGATATTTAAAATTTGCGACAGTAGAAAATTATTTTTTGAATAATTTACTATAGAAAAGGCAATCCCTGACGTAATTAAAATTTGCGACAGTATAAAATTATTTTTTGAATAATTTACTATAGAAAAGGCAATCCCTGGCGCACTTAAAATTTGCGACAGTAAAAAATTATTTTTTGAATAATTTACTATAGAAAAGGCAATCACTGGCGTAATCAAAATTTGCGACAGTTGAAAATTATTTTTTGAATAATTTACTATAGAAAAGGCAATCCCTGGCGTATTTAAAATTTGCGACAGTATAAAATTATTTTTTGAATAATTTACTATAGAAAAGGCAATCGCTGGCGTAATTAAAATTTGCGACAGTATAAAATTATTTTTTGAATAATTTACTATAGAAAAGGCAATCCCTGGCGTAATTAAAATTTGCGACAGTATAAAATTATTTTTTGAATAATTTACTATAGAAAAGGCAATCCCTGGCGCAATTAAAATTAGCGACAGTAAAAAATTATTTTTTGCAAAATTTACTATAGAAAAGGCAATCCCTGGCGCAATTAAAATTTGCGACATTATAAAATTATTTTTTGAATAATTTACTATAGAAAAGGCAATCCCTGGCGCAATTACAATTTGCGACAGTTGAAAATTATTTTTTGAATAATTTACTATAGAAAAGGCAATCCCTGGCGCAATTAAAATTAGCGACAGTAAAAAATTATTTTTTGCAAAATTTACTATAGAAAAGGCAATCCCTGGCGAACTTAAAATTTGCGACAGTAAAAAATTATTTTTTGAATAATTTACTATAGAAAAGGCAATCCCTGGCGTAATTAAAATTTGCGACAGTATAAAATTATTTTTTGAATAATTTACTATAGAAAAGGCAATCCCTGGCGTAATTAAAATTTGCGAAAGTAGAAAATTATTTTTTGAATAACTTACTATAGAAAAGGCAATCCCTGGCGTATTTAAAATTTGCGACAGTAAGAAATTAATTTGTGAGAAATTTACTATAGAAAAGCCAATCCCTGGGATATTTAAAATTTGCGACAGTAGAAAATTATTTTTTGAATAATTTACTATAGAAAAGGCAATCCCTGGCGCAATTAAAATTTGCGACAGTAAAAAATTATTTTTTGAATAATTTACTATAGAAAAGGCAATCCCTGGCGTAATTAAAATTTGCGACAGTAGAAAATTATTTTTTGAATAATTTACTATAGAAAAGGCAATCCCTGGCGTATTTAAAATTTGCGACAGTATAAAATTAATTTTTGAAAAATTTACTATATAAAAGGCAATCCCTGGCGTAATTAAAATTTGCGACAGTAAAAAATTATTTTTTGAATAATTTACTATAGAAAAGGCAATCCCTGGCGTATTTAAAATTTGCGACAGTAAGAAATTAATTTGTGAGAAATTTACTATAGAAAAGGCAATCCCTGGGATATTTAAAATTTGCGACAGTAGAAAATTATTTTTTGAATAATTTACTATAGAAAAGGCAATCCCTGGCGCAATTAAAATTTGCGACAGTAAAAAATTATTTTTTGAATAATTTACTATAGAAAAGGCAATCCCTGGCGTAATTAAAATTTGCGACAGTAGAAAATTATTTTTTGAATAATTTACTATAGAAAAGGCAATCCCTGGCGTATTTAAAATTTGCGACTGTATAAAATTATTTTTTGAATAATTTACTATAGAAAAGGCAATCCCTGGCGTAATTAAAATTTGCGACAGTTGAAAATTATTTTTTGAATAATTTACTATAGAAAAGGCAATCCCTGGCGCAATTAAAATTTGCGACAGTATAAAATTAATTTTTGAAAAATTTACTGTAGAAAAGGCAATCCCTGGCGCAATTAAAATTTGCGACAGTAGAAAATTATTTTTTGAAAAATTTACTATAGAAAAGGCAATCCCTGGCGCACTTAAAATTTGCGACAGTAAAAAATTTATTTTTTGAAAAATTTACTATAGAAAAGGCAATCCCTGGCGTATTTAAAATTTGCGACTGTATAAAATTA
>CAWVNZ010001819.1:0-26663 GCA_963930735.1 Dioctria linearis | reverse complement strand
GAATAATTTACTATAGAAAAGGCAATCCCTGGCGTAATTAAATTTGAGACAGTAAAAAATGAATTTTTGAATAATTTACCATAGAAAAGGCAATCCCTGGCGTAATTAAAATTTGCGACAGTATAAAATTATTTTTTGAATAATTTACTATAGAAAAGGCAATCCCTGGCGTAATTAAAATTTGCGACAGTAAAAAATTATTTTTTGAATAATTTACTATAGAAAAGGCAATCCCTGGCGTAATAAAATTTTGCGACAGTAAAAAATTATTTTTTGAATAATTTACTATAGAAAAGGCAATCCCTGGCGTAATTAAAATTGCGACAATATAAAATTATTTTTTGAATAATTTACTATAGAAAAGGCAATCCCTGGCGTAATAAAATTTGCGACAGTAAAAAATTATTTTTTGAATAATTTACTATAGAAAAGGCAATCCCTGGCGTAATTAAAATTTGCGACAGTAAAAAATTATTTTTTGAATAATTTACTATAGAAAAGGCAATCCCTGGCGTAATTAAAATTTGCGACAGTATAAAATTATTTTTTGAATAATTTACTATAGAAAAGGCAATCCCCTGGCGTAATTAAAATTTGCGACACTAAACAATTATTTTTTGCAAAATTTACTATAGAAAAGGCAATCCCTGGCGTAATTAAATTTGCGACACTAAACAATTATTTTTTGAATAATTTACTATAGAAAAGGCAATCCCTGGCGTAATTAAAATTTGAGACAGTAAAAAATTATTTTTTGAATAATTTTACTATAGAAAAGGCAATCCCTGGCGTAATTAAAATTTGCGACAGTAAAAAATTATTTTTTGAATAATTTACTATAGAAATGGCAATCCCTGGCGTAATTAAAATTTGCAACAGTAAAAAATGAATTTTGAATAATTTACTATAGAAAAGGCAATGCCTGGCGTAATTAAAATTTGAGACAGTATAAAATTATTTTTTGAATAATTATAGTAAATTATTCAAAAATTCATTTTTTACTGTCTCAAATTTTAATTACGCCAGGGATTGCCTTTTCTATAGTAAATTATTCAAAAATTAATTTTTTTCTGTCGCAAATTTTAATTACGCCAGGGATTGCCTTTTGTATAGTAAATTATTCAAAAATTAATTTTTTTCTGTCGCAAATTTTAATTACGCCAATGATTGCCTTTTCTATAGTAAATTATTCAAAAAATAATTTCTTACTGTCGCAAATTTTAATTACGCCAGGGATTGCCTTTTCTATAGTAAATTATTCAAAAAATAATTTTTTACTGTCGCAAATTATAATTACGCCAGGGATTGCCTTTTCTATAGTAAATTATTCAACAATTCATTTTTTGCTGTCTCAAATTTTAATTACGCCAGGGATTGCCTTTTCTATAGTAAATTTTGCAAAAACTAATTTTTTACTGTCGCAAATTTTAATTACGCCAGGGATTGCCTTTTGTATAGTAAATTATTCAAAAATTCATTTTTTACTGTCGCAAATTTTAATTACGCCCAGGATTGCCTTTTCTATAGTAAATTATTCAAAAAATAATTTTATACTGTCGCAAATTTTAAATTACGCCAGGGATTGCCTTTTCTATAGTAAATTATTCAAAAAATAATTTTTTACTGTCGCAAATTTTAATTACGCCAGGGATTGCCTTTTCTATAGTAAATATTCAAAAAATAATTTTTTACTGTCGCAAATTTTAATTACGCCAGGGATTGCCTTTTCTATAGTAAATTATTCAAAAAATAATTTTATACTGTCGCAAATTTTAATTACGCCAGGGATTGCCTTTTCTATAGTAAATTATTCAAAAATTCATTTTTTACTGTCTCAAATTTTAATTACGCCAGGGATTGCCTTTTCTATAGTAAATTATTCAAAAAATAATTTTTTACTGTCGCAAATTTTAATTACGCCAGGGATTGCCTTTTCTATAGTAAATTATTCAAAAAATAATTTTTTACTGTCTCAATTTTAATTACGCAGGGTTTGCCTTTTCTATAGTAAATTATTCAAAAAATATTGTTTAGTGTCGCAAATTTTAATTACGCCAGGGATTGCCTTTTCTATAGAAAATTTTGCAAAAAATAATTGTTTTAGTGTCGCAAATTTTAATTGCGCCAGGGATTGCCTTTTCTATAGTAAATTATTCAAAAAATAATTTTTTACTGTCACAAATTTTAACTATGCCAGGGATTGCTTTTCTATAGCAAATTTTGCAAAAAATAATTTTTTACTGTCGCAAATTTTAATTACGCAGGGATTGCCTTTTCTATAGTAAATTATTCAAAAAATAATTATTTTATTTAAAATTTGCGACAGTATAAAATTATTTTTTGAATAATTTACTATAGATAAAGGCAATCCCTGGCGTAATTAAAAGGCAATCCCTGGCGTAATTATAATTTGCGACAGTAAAAAAATATTTTTTGAATAATTTACTATAGAAAAGGCAATCCCTGGCGTAATTAAAATTTGCGACAGTAAAAAATTATTTTTTGCAAAATTTGCTATAGAAAAGGCAATCCCTGGCATAGTTAAAATTTGTGACAGTAAAAAATTATTTTTTGAATAATTTACTATAGAAAAGGCAATCCCTGGCGCAATTAAAATTTGCGACACTAAACAATTATTTTTGCAAAATTTACTATAGAAAAGGCAATCCTGGCGTAATTAAAATTGAGACAGTAAAAAATGAATTTTTGAATAATTTACTATAGAAAAGGCAATCCCTGGCGTAATTAAAATTTGAGACAGTAAAAAATGAATTTGGAATAATTTACTATAGAAAAGGCAACCCCTGCGTAATTAAAATTTGCGACAGTATAAAATTATTTTTTGAATAATTTACTATAGAAAAGGCAATCCCTGCGTAATTAAAATTTGAGACAGTAAAAAATTATTTTTTGAATAATTTACTATAGAAAAGGCAATCCTGGCGTAATTAAAATTTGCGACAGTAAAAAATTATTTTTTGAATAATTTACTATAGAAAAGGCAATCCTTGCGTAATTAAAATTTGCAACAGTAAAAAATGAATTTTTGAATAATGTACTATAGAAAAGGCAATGCCTGGCGTAATTAAAATTTGAGACAGTATAAAATTATTTTTTGAATAATTTACTATAGAAAAGGCAATCCCTGGCGTAATTAAAATTTGAGACAGTAAAAAATGAATCTTTGAATAATTTACTATAGAAAAGGCAATCCCTGGCGTAATTAAATTTGAGACAGTAAAAAATGAATTTTGAATAATTTACTATAGAAAAGGCAATCCCTGGCGTAATTAAAATTTGCGACAGAAAAAAATTAATTTTTGAATAATTTACTATAGAAAAGGCAATCCCCTGGCGTAATTAAAATTTGAGACAGTAAAAAATGATTTTTTGAATAATTTACTATACAAAAGGCAATCCCTGGCGTAATTAAAATTTGCGACAGAAAAAAATTATTTTTGAATAATTTACTATAGAAAAGGCAATCCCTGGCGTAATAAAATTTGCGACACTAAACAATTATTTTTTGCAAAATTTACTATAGAAAAGGCAATCCCTGGCGTAATTATAATTTACGACAGTAAAAAATTATTTTTGAATAATTTACATATAGAAAAGGCAATCCCTGGCGTAATTAAAATTTGAGACAGTAAAAAATGAATTTTGAATAATTTACTATAGAAAAGGCAATCCCTGGCGTAATTAAAATTTGAGACAGTAAAAAATTATTTTTGAATAATTTACTATAGAAAAGGCAATCCCTGGCGTAATTAAAATTTGCGACACTAAACAATTATTTTTTGCAAAATTTACTATAGAAAAGGCAATCCCTGGCGTAATTAAAATTTGAGACAGTAAAAATGAATTTTTGAATAATTTACATACAAAAGGCAATCCCTGGCGTAATTAAAATTTGCGACAGTAAAAAATTAGTTTTTGCAAATTTACTATAGAAAAGGCAATCCCTGGCGTAATTAAAATTTGAGACAGTAAAAAATGAATTGTTGAATAATTTACTATAGAAAAGGCAATCCCTGGCGTAATTATAATTTGCGACAGTAAAAAATTATTTTTTGAATAATTTACTATAGAAAGAGCAATCCTGGCGTAATTAAAATTTGCGACAGTAAAAAATTATTTTTTGAATAATTTACTATAGAAAAGGCAATCCCTGGCGTAATTATAATTTGCGACAGAAAAAAATTAATTTTTGAATAATTTACTATAGAAAAGGCAATCCCTGGCGTAATTAAAATTTGCGACAGAAAAAAATTAATTTTTGAATAATTTACTATAGAAAAGGCAATCCCCTGGCGTAATTAAAATTTGAGACAGTAAAAAATGAATTTTTGAATAATTTACTATAGAAAAGGCAATCCCTGGCGTAATTAAAATTTGCGCCGAAAAAAATTAATTTTGAATAATTTACTATAGAAAGGCAATCCCTGGCGTAATTAAAATTTGCGACACTAAATAATTATTTTTTGCAAAATTTACTATAGAAAAGGCAATCCCTGGCGTAATTAAAATTTGAGACAGTAAAAAATGAATTTTTGAATAATTTACTATAGAAAAGGCAATCCCTGGCGTAATTAAAATTTGCGACAGTATAAAATTATTTTTTGAATAATTTACTATAGAAAAGGCAATCCCTGGCGTAATAAAATTTGCGACACTAAACAATTATTTTTTGCAAAATTTACTATAGAAAAGGCAATCCTGGCGTATTAAAATTTGAGACAGTAAAAAATGAATTTTTGAATAATTTACTATAGAAAAGGCAATCCCTGGCGTAATTAAAATTTGCGACACTAAACAATTATTTTTTGCAAAATTTACTATAGAAAAGGCAATCCCTGGCGTAATTAAAATTTGAGACAGTAAAAAAATGCATTTTTGAATAATTTACTATAGAAAAGGCAATCCCTGGCGTAATTATAATTTGCGACAGTAAAAAAATTATTTTTTGAATAATTTACTATAGAAAAGGCAATCCCTGGCGTAATTAAAATTTGCGACAGTAAAAATTATTTTTTGCAAAATTTGCTATAGAAAAGGCAATCCCTGGCATAGTTAAAATTTGTGACAGTAAAAAATTATTTTTTGAATAATTTACTATAGAAAAGGCAATCCCTGGCGCAATTAAAATTTGCGACACTAAACAATTATTTTTTGCAAAAATTTCTATAGAAAAGGCAATCCCTGGCGTAATTAAAATTTGAGACAGTAAAAAAATGAATTTTTGAATAATTTACTATAGAAAAGGCAATCCCTGGCGTAATTAAAATTTTGATACAGTAAAAATGAATTTTGGAATAATTTACTATAGAAAAGGCAACCCTGGCGTAATTAAAATTTGCGACAGTATAAAATTATTTTTTGAATAATTTACTATAGAAAAGGCAATCCCTGGCGTAATTAAAATTTGAGACAGTAAAAAATTATTTTTTGAATAATTTACTATAGAAAAGGCAATCCCTGGCGTAATTAAAAATTGCGACAGTAAAAAATTATTTTTTGAATAATTTACTATAGAAAAGGCAATCCCTGGCGTAATAAAATTTGCGACAGAAAAAAATTAATTTTTGAATAATTTACTATAGAAAAGGCAATCCCTGGCGTAATTAAAATTTGAGACAGTTAAAAATGAATTTTTGAATAATTTACTATACAAAAGGCAATCCCTGGCGTAATTAAAATTTGCGACAGAAAAAAATTAATTTTTGAATAATTTACTATAGAAAAGGCAATCCCTGGCGTAATTAAAATTTGCGACACTAAACAATTATTTTTTGCAAAATTTACTATAGAAAAGGCAATCCCTGGCGTAATTATAATTTACGACAGTAAAAAAATTATTTTTTGAATAATTTACTATAGAAAAGGCAATACCTGGCGTAATTAAAATTTGAGACAATAAAAATGAATTTTTGAATAATTTACTATAGAAAAGGCAATCCCTGGCGTAATTAAAATTTGAGACAGTAAAAAATTATTTTTTGAATAATTTACTATAGAAAAGGCAATCCCTGGCGTAATTAAAATTTGCGACACTAAACAATTATTTTTTGCAAAATTTACAATAGAAAAGGCAATCCCTGGCGTAATTAAAATTTGAGACAGTAAAAAATGAATTTTTGAATAATTTACTATACAAAAGGCAATCCCTGGCGTAATTAAAATTTGCGACAGTAAAAATTAGTTTTGCAAAATTTACTATAGAAAAGGCAATCCCTGGCGTAATTAAAATTTGAGACAGTAAAAAATGAATTGTTGAATAATTTTACTATAGAAAAGGCAATCCCTGGCGTAATTATAATTTGCGACAGTAAAAATTATTTTTTGAATAATTTACTATAGAAAAGGCAATCCCTGGCGTAATTAAAATTTGCGACAGTAAAAAATTATTTTTTGAATAATTTACTATAGAAAAGGCAATCAATTGGCGTAATTAAAATTTGCGACAGAAAAAAATTAATTTTTTGAATAATTTACTATAGAAAAGGCAATCCCTGGCGTAATTAAAATTTGCGACAGAAAAAAATTAATTTTTTGAATAATTTACTATAGAAAAGGCAATCCCTGGCGTAATTAAAATTTGAGACAGTAAAAAATGAATTTTGAATAATTTACTATAGAAAAGGCAATCCCTGGCGTAATTAAAATTTGCGACCGAAAAAAATTAATTTTTGAATAATTTACTATAGAAAGGCAATCCCTGGCGTAATTAAAATTTGCGACACTAAACAATTATTTTTTGCAAAATTTACTATAGAAAAGGCAATCCCTGGCGTAATAAAATTTGAGACAGTAAAAAATGAATTTTTGAATAATTTACTATAGAAAAGGCAATCCTGGCGTAATTAAAATTTGCGACAGTAAAAATGAATTTTTGAATAATTTACTATAGAAAAGGCAATCCCTGGCGTAATTAAAATTTGCGACACTAAACAATTATTTTTTGCAAAATTTACTATAGAAAAGGCAATCCCTGGCGTAATTAAAATTTGAGACAGTAAAAAATGAATTTTTGAATAATTTACTATAGAAAAGGCAATCCCTGGCGTAATTAAAATTTGCGACACTAAACAATTATTTTTTGCAAAATTTACTATACAAAAGGCAATCCCTGGCGTAATTAAAATTTGAGACAGTAAAAAATGCATTTTTGAATAATTTACTATAGAAAAGGCAATCCCTGGCGTAATTATAATTTGCGACAGTAAAAAATTATTTTTTGAATAATTTACTATAGAAAAGGCAATCCCTGGCGTAATTAAAATTTGCGACAGTAAAAAATTATTTTTTGCAAAATTTGCTATAGAAAAGGCAATCCCTGGCATAGTTAAAATTTGTGACAGTAAAAAAATTATTTTTTGAATAATTTACTATAGAAAAGGCAATCCCTGGCGCAATTAAAATTTGCGACACTAAAAAATTTATTTTTTGCAAAATTTACTATAGAAAAGGCAACCCCTGGCGTAATTAAAATTTGAGACAGTAAAAAATGAATTTTTGAATAATTTACTATAGAAAAGGCAATCCCTGGCGTAATTAAAATTTGAGACAGTAAAAAGTGAATTTTGGAATAATTTACTATAGAAAAGGCAACCCCTGGCGTAATTAAAATTTGCGACAGTATAAAATTATTTTTGAATAATTTACTATAGAAAAGGCAATCCCTGGCGCAATTGAAATTTGAGACAGTAAAAAATTATTTTTTGAATAATTTACTATAGAAAAGGCAATCCCTGGCGTAATTAAAATTTGCGACAGTAAAAAATTATTTTTTGAATAATTTACTATAGAAAAGGCAATCCCTGGCGTAATTAAAATTTGCAACAGTAAAAAATGAATTTTTGAATAATTTACTATAGAAAAGGCAATGCCTGGCGTAATTAAAATTTGAGACAGTATAAAATTATTTTTTGAATAATTTACTATAGAAAAGGCAATCCCTGGCGTAATTAAAATTTGAGACAGTAAAAAATGAATCTTTGAATAATTTACTATAGAAAAGGCAATCCCTGGCGTAATTAAAATTTGAGACAGTAAAAAAATGAATTTTTGAATAATTTACCATAGAAAAGGCAATCCCTGGCGTAATTAAAATTTGCGACAGTATAAAATTATTTTTTGAATAATTTACTATAGAAAGGCAATCCCTGGCGTAATTAAAATTTTGCGACAGTAAAAATGAATTTTTGAATAATTTACTATACAAAAGGCAATCCCTGCGTAATTAAAATTTGCGACAGAAAAAAATTAATTTTTGAATAATTTACTATAGAAAAGGCAATCCCTGGCGTAAATAAAATTTGCGACACTAAACAATTATTTTTGCAAAATTTACTATAGAAAAGGCAATCCCTGGCGTAATTATAATTTGCGACAGTAAAAAATTATTTTTTGAATAATTTACTATAGAAAAGGCAATCCCTGGCGTAATTAAAATTTGAGACAGTAAAAAATGAATTTTTGAATAATTTACTATAGAAAAGGCAATCCCTGGCGTATTTAAAATTTGCAACAGTAAAAAATTAATTTTTGAATAATTTACTATAGAAAAGGCAATCCCTGGCGTAATTAAAATTTGCGACACTAAACAATTATTTTTTGCAAAATTTACTATAGAAAAGGCAATCCCTGGCGTAATTAAAATTTGAGACAGTAAAAAATGAATTTTTGAATAATTTACTATAGAAAAGGCAATCCCTGGCGTAATTAAAATTTGAGACAGTAAAAAATTATTTTTTGAATAATTTACTATAGAAAAGGCAATCCCTGGCGTAATTAAAATTTGCGACAGTATAAAATTATTTTTTGAATAATTTACTATAGAAAAGGCAATCCCTGGCGTAATTAAAATTTGAGACAGTAAAAAATGAATCTTTGAATAATTTACTATAGAAAAGGCAATCCCTGGCGTAATTAAAATTTGAGACAGTAAAAAATGAATTTTTGAATAATTTAATATAGAAAAGGCAATCCCTGGCGTAATTAAAATTTGCGACAGAAAAAAATTAATTTTTGAATAATTTACTATAGAAAAGGCAATCCCTGGCGTAATTAAAATTTGAGACAGTAAAAAATGAATTTTTGAATAATTTACTATAGAAAAGGCAATCCCTGGCGTAATTAAAATTTGCGACAGAAAAAAATTAATTTTTGAATAATTTACTATAGAAAAGGCAATCCCTGGCGTAATTAAAATTTGCGACACTAAACAATTATTTTTTGCAAAATTTACTATAGAAAAGGCAATCCCTGGCGTAATTATAATTTGCGACAGTAAAAAATTATTTTTTGAATAATTTACTATAGAAAAGGCAATCCCTGGCGTAATTAAAATTTGAGACAGTAAAAAATGAATTTTTGAATAATTTACTATAGAAAAGGCAAACCCTGGCGTATTTAAAATTTGCAACAGTAAAAAATTAATTTTTGAATAATTTACTATAGAAAAGGCAATCCCTGGCGTAATTAAAATTTGCGAAACTAAACAATTATTTTTTGCAAAATTTACTATAGAAAAGGCAATCCCTGGCGTAATCAAAATTTGAGACAGTAAAAAATGAATTTTTGAATAATTTACTATAGAAAAGGCAATCCCTGGCGTAATTAAAATTTGAGACAGTAAAAAATTATTTTTTGAATAATTTACTATAGAAAAGGCAATCCCTGGCGTAATTAAAATTTGCGACACTAAACAATTATTTTTTGCAAAATTTACTATAGAAAAGGCAATCCCTGGCGTAATTTAAATTTGAGACAGTAAAAAATGAATTTTTGAATAATTTACTATACAAAAGGCAATCCCTGGCGTAATTAAAATTTGCGACAGTAAAAAATTAGTTTTTGCAAAATTTACTATAGAAAAGGCAATCCCTGGCGTAATTAAAATTTGAGACAGTAAAAAATGAATTGTTGAATAATTTACTATAGAAAAGGCAATCCCTGGCGTAATTATAATTTGCGACAGTAAAAAATTATTTTTGAATAATTTACTATAGAAAAGGCAATCCCTGGCGTAATTAAAATTTGCGACAGTAAAAAATTATTTTTTGAATAATTTACTATAGAAAAGGCAATCATTGGCGTAATTAAAATTTGCGACAGAAAAAAATTAATTTTTGAATAATTTACTATAGAAAAGGCAATCCCTGGCGTAATTAAAATTTGCGACAGAAAAAAAATTAATTTTTGAATAATTTACTATAGAAAAGGCAATCCCTGGCGTAATTAAAATTTGAGACAGTAAAAAATGAATTTTTGAATAATTTACTATAGAAAAGGCAATACCTGGCGTAATTAAAATTTGCGACCGAAAAAAATTAATTTTTGAATAATTTACTATAGAAAGGCAATCCCTGGCGTAATTAAAATTTGCGACACTAAACAATTATTTTTTGCAAAATTTACTATAGAAAAGGCAATCCCTGGCGTAATTAAAATTTGAGACAGTAAAAAATGAATTTTTGAATAATTTACTATAGAAAAGGCAATCCTGGCGTAATTAAAATTTGCGACACTAAACAATTATTTTTTGCAAAATTTACTATAGAAAATGCAATCCCTGGCGTAATTAAAATTTGTGACAGTAAAAAAATGAATTTTTGAATAATTTACTATAGAAAAGGCAATCCCTGGCGTAATTAAAATTTGCGACACTAAACAATTATTTTTTGCAAAATTTACTATAGAAAAGGCAATCCCTGGCGTAATTAAAATTTGTGACAGTAAAAATGAATTTTTGAATAATTTACTATAGAAAAGGCAATCCCTGGCGTAATTAAAATTTTCGACAGTATAAAATTATTTTTTGAATAATTTACTATAGAAAAGGCAATCACCTGGCGTAATTAAAATTTGCGACAGAAAAAAATTAATTTTTGAATAATTTACTATAGAAAACGCAATCCCTGGCGTAATTAAAATTTGCGACACTAAACAATTATTTTTTGCAAAATTTACTATAGAAATGGCAATCCCTGGCGTAATTAAAATTTGCGACAGAAAAAAATTAATTTTTCAATAATTTACTATAGAAAAGGCAATCCCTGGCGTAATTAAAATTTGCGACAGTATAAAATTATTTTTTGAATAATTTACTATAGAAAAGGCAATCCCTGGCGTAATTAAAATTTGAGACAGTAAAAAATTATTTTTGAATAATTTACTATAGAAAAGGCAATCCCTGGCGTAATTAAAATTTGAGACAGTAAAAAATGAATTTTTGAATAATTTACTATAGAAAAGGCAATCCCTGGCGTAATTATAATTTGCGACAATAAAAAATTATTTTTTGAATAATTTACTATAGAAAAGGCAATCCCTGGCGTAATTAAAATTTGCGACACTAAACAATTATTTTTTGCAAAATTTACTATAGAAAAGGCAATCCCTGGCGTAATTAAAATTTGAGACAGTAAAAAATGAATTTTTGAATAATTTACTATAGAAAAGGCAAGTCCTGGCGTAATTAAAATTTGAGACAGTAAAAAAATGAATTTTTGAATAATTTACTATAGAAAAGGCAATCCCTGGCGTAATTAAAATTTGAGACAGTATAAAATTATTTTTTGAATAATTTACTATAGAAAAGGCAATCCCTGGCGTAATTAAAATTTGAGACAGTAAAAAATGAATTTTTGAATAATTAACTATAGAAAAGGCAATCCCTGGCGTAATTAAAATTTGAGACAGTAAAAAATGAATTTTTGAATAATTTACTATAGAAAAGGCAATCCCTGGCGTAATTAAAATTTGCGACAGTAAAAAAATTATTTTTTGCAAAATTTACTATAGAAAAGGCAATCCCTGGCGTAATTAAAATTTGAGACAGTAAAAAATGAATTTTTGAATAATTTACTATAGAAAAGGGAATCCCTGGCGTAATTAAAATTTGAGACAGTAAAAAATTATTTTTTGAATAATTTACTATAGAAAAGGCAATCCCTGGCTTAATTAAAATTTGAGTCAGTAAAAAATGAATTTTTGAATAATTTACTATAGAAAAGGGCAATCCCTGGCGTAATTATAATTTGCGACAATAAAAAATTATTTTTTGAATAATTTACTATAGAAAAGGCAATCCCTGGCGTATTTAAAATTTGCGACAGTAAAAAATGAATTTTTGAATAATTTAATATAGAAAAGGGCAATCCCTGGCGTAATTAAAATTTGAGACAGTAAAAAATTATTTTTTGAATAATTTACTATAGAAAAGGCAATCCCTGGCGTAATTAAAATTTGCGACAGTAAAAAATGAATTTTTGAATAATTTACTATAGAAAAGGCAATCCCTGGCGTAATTATAATTTGCGACAGTAAAAAATTATTTTTTGAATAATTTACTATAGAAAAGGCAATCCCTGGCGTAATTAAAATTTGAGACAGTAAAAAATGAATTTTTGAATAATTTACTATAGAAAAGGCAATCCCTGGCGTAATTAAAATTTGAAACAGTAAAAAATGAATTTTTGAATAATTTACTATAGAAAAGGCAATCCCTGGCGTAATTATAATTTGCGAGAGTAAAAAATTATTTTTTGAATAATTTACTATAGAAAAGGCAATCCCTGGCGTAATTAAAATTTGAGACAGTAAAAAATGAATTTTTGAATAATTTACTATAGAAAAGGCAATCCCTTGCGTATTTAAAACTTGCAACAGTAAAAAATTAATTTTTGAATAATTTACTATAAAAAAGGCAATCCTGGCGTAATTAAAATTTGCGACACTAAACAATTATTTTTTGCAAAATTTACTATAGAAAAGGCAATCCCTGGCGTAATTAAATTTGAGACAGTCAAAAATGAATTTTTGAATAATTTACTATAGAAAAGGCAATCCCTGGCGTAATTAAAATTTGAGACAGTAAAAAATTATTTTTTGAATAATTTACTATAGAAAAGGCAATCCCTGGCGTAATTAAAATTTGCGACACTAAACAATTATTTTTTGCAAAATTTACTATAGAAAAAGGCAATCCCTGGCGTAATTAAAATTCGAGACAGTAAAAAATGATTTTTGAATAATTAAATTTGCGACAGTAGAAAATTAGTTTTTGCAAAATTTACTATAGAAAAGGCAATCCCTGGCGTAATTATAATTTGCGACAGTAAAAAATGATTTTTTGAATAATTTACTATAGAAAAGGCAATCCCTGGCGTAATTAAAATTTGCGAGAGTAAAAAATTATTTTTTGAATAATTTACTATAGAAAAGGCAATACCTGGCGTAATTAAAATTTGAGACAGTAAAAAATGAATTTTTGAATAATTTACTCTAGAAAAGGCAATCCCTGGCGTAATTAAAATTTGCGACAGAAAAAAATTAATTTTTGAATAATTTACTATAGAAAAGGCAATCCCTGGCGTAATTAAAATTTGCGACACTAAACAATTATTTTTTGCAAAATTTACTATAGAAAAAGGCAATCCCTGGCGTAATTAAAATTTGAGACAGTAAAAAATGAATTTTTGAATAATTTACTATAGAAAAGGCAATCCCTGGCGTAATTAAAATTTGCGACACTAAACAATTATTTTTTGCAAAATTTACTATAGAAAAGGCAATCCCTGGCGTAATTAAAATTTGTGACAGTAAAAAATGAATTTTTGAATAATTTACTATAGAAAAGGCAATCCCTGGCGTAATTAAAATTTGAGACAGTAAAAAATTATTTTTGGAATAATTTACTATAGAAAAGGCAATCCCTGGCGTAATTAAAATTTGCGACACTAAACAATTATTTTTTTGCAAAATTTACTATAGAAAAGGCAATCCCTGGCGTAATTTAAATTTGAGACAGTAAAAAATGAATTTTTGAATAATTTACTATACAAAAGGCAATCCCTGGCGTAATTAAAATTTGCGACAGTAAAAAATTAGTTTTTGCAAAATTTACTATAGAAAAGGCAATCCCTTGGCGTAATTAAAATTTGAGACAGTAAAAAATGAATTGTTGAATAATTTACTATAGAAAAGGCAATCCCTGGCGTAATTATAATTTGCGACAGTAAAAAATTATTTTTTGAATAATTTACTATAGAAAAGGGCAATCCCTGGCGTAATTAAAATTTGCGACAGTAAAAAATTATTTTTTGAATAATTTACTATAGAAAAGGCAATCATTGGCGTAATTAAAATTTGCGACAGAAAAAAATTAATTTTTGAATAATTTACTATAGAAAAGGCAATCCATGGCGTAATTAAAATTTGCGACAGAAAAAAATTAATTTTTGAATAATTTACTATAGAAAAGGCAATCCCTGGCGTAATTAAAATTTGAGACAGTAAAAAATGAATTTTTGAATAATTTACTATAGAAAAGGCAATCCCTGGCGTAATTAAAATTTGCGACCGAAAAAAATTAATTTTTGAATAATTTACTATAGAAAGGCAATCCCTGGCGTAATTAAAATTTGCGACACTAAACAATTATTTTTTGCAAAATTTACTATAGAAAAGGCAATCCATGGCGTAATTAAAATTTGAGACAGTATAAAATGAATTTTTGAATAATTTACTATAGAAAAGGCAATCCCTGGCGTAATTAAAATTTGCGACACTAAACAATTACTTTTTTGCAAAATTTACTATAGAAAATGCAATCCCTGGCGTAATTAAAATTTGTGACAGTAAAAAATGAATTTTTGAATAATTTACTATAGAAAAGGCAATCCCTGGCGTAATTAAAATTTGCGACACTAAACAATTATTTTTTGCAAAATTTACTATAGAAAAGGCAATCCCTGGGCGTGATTAAAATTTGTGACAGTAAAAAATGAATTTTTGAATAATTTACTATAGAAAAGGCAATCCCTGGCGTAATTAAAATTTGCGACAGAAAAAAATTAATTTTTGAATAATTTACTATAGAAAAGGCAATCCCTGGCGTAATTAAAATTTGAGACAGTAAAAAATGAATTTTTGAATAATTTACTATAGAAAAGGCAATCCCTGGCGTAATTAAAATTTGCGACAGAAAAAAAATTAATTTTTGAATAATTTACTATAGAAAAACGCAATCCCTGGCGTAATTAAAATTTGCGACACTAAACAATTATTTTTTGCAAAATTTACTATAGAAATGGCAATCCCTGGCGTAATTAAAATTTGCGACAGAAAAAAATTAATTTTTCAATAATTTACTATAGAAAAAGGCAATCCCTGGCGTAATTAAAATTTGCGACAGTATAAACATTATTTTTTGAATATTTTACTATAGAAAAGGCAATCCCTGGCGTAATTAAAATTTGAGACAGTAAAAAAATTATTTTTTGAATAATTTACTATAGAAAAAGGCAATCCCCTGGCGTAATTAAAATTTGAGACAGTAAAAAATGAATTTTTGAATAATTTACTATAGAAAAGGCAATCCCTGGCGTAATTAAAATTTGCGACAGAAAAAAAATTAATTTTTCAATAATTTACTATAGAAAAGGCAATCCCTGGCGTAATTAAAATTTGCGACAGTATAAAATTATTTTTTGAATAATTTACTATAGAAAAGGCAATCCCTGGCGTAATTAAAATTTGAGACAGTAAAAAATTATTTTTTGAATAATTTACTATAGAAAAGGCAATCCCTGGCGTAATTAAAATTTGCGACACTAAACAATTATTTTTTGCAAAATTTACTATAGAAAAGGCAATCCCTGGCGTAATTTAAATTTGAGACAGTAAAAAAATGAATTTTTGAATAATTTACTATACAAAAGGCAATCCCTGGCGTAATTAAAATTTGCGACAGTAAAAAATTAGTTTTTGCAAAATTTACTATAGAAAAGGCAATCCCTGGCGTAATTAAAATTTGAGACAGTAAAAAATGAATTGTTGAATAATTTACTATAGAAAAGGCAATCCCTGGCGTAATTATAATTTGCGACAGTAAAAAATTATTTTTTGAATAATTTACTATAGAAAAGGGCAATCCCTGGCGTAATTAAAATTTGCGACAGTAAAAAAATTATTTTTTGAATAATTTACTATAGAAAAGGCAATCATTGGCGTAATTAAAATTTGCGACAGAAAAAAATTAATTTTTGAATAATTTACTATAGAAAAGGCAATCCCTGGCGTAATTAAAATTTGCGACAGAAAAAAATTAATTTTTGAATAATTTACTACAGAAAAGGCAATCCCTGGCGTAATTAAAATTTGAGACAGTAAAAAATGAATTTTTGAATAATTTACTATAGAAAAGGCAATCCCTGGCGTAATTAAAATTTGCGACCGAAAAAAATTAATTTTTGAATAATTTACTATAGAAAGGCAATCCCTGGCGTAATTAAAATTTGCGACACTAAACAATTATTTTTTGCAAAATTTACTATAGAAAAGGCAATCCCTGGCGTAATTAAAATTTGAGACAGTAAAAAATGAATTTTTGAATAATTTACTATAGAAAAGGCAATCCCTGGCGTAATTAAAATTTGCGACACTAAACAATTATTTTTTGCAAAATTTACTATAGAAAATGCAATCCCTGGCGTAATTAAAATTTGTGACAGTAAAAAATGAATTTTTGAATAATTTACTATAGAAAAGGCAATCCCTGGCGTAATTAAAATTTGCGACACTAAACAATTATTTTTTGCAAAATTTACTATAGAAAAGGCAATCCCTGGCGTAATTAAAATTTGTGACAGTAAAAAATGAATTTTTGAATAATTTACTATAGAAAAGGCAATCCCTGGCGTAATTAAAATTTTCGACAGTATAAAATTATTTTTTGAATAATTTACTATAGAAAAGGCAATCACCTGGCGTAATTAAAATTTGCGACAGAAAAAAATTAATTTTTGAATAATTTACTATAGAAAACGCAATCCCTGGCGTAAGTAAAATTTGCGATACTAAACAATTATTTTTTGCAAAATTTACTATAGAAATGGCAATCCCTGGCGTAATTAAAATTTGCGACAGAAAAAAATTAATTTTTCAATAATTTACTATAGAAAAGGCAATCCCTGGCGTAATTAAAATTTGCGACAGTATAAAATTATTTTTTGAATAATTTACTATAGAAAAGGCAATCCTTGGCGTAATTAAAATTTGAGACAGTAAAAAATTATTTTTTGAATAATTTACTATAGAAAAGGCAATCCCTGGCGTAATTAAAATTTGAGACAGTAAAAAATGAATTTTTGAATAATTTTCTATAGAAAAGGCAATCCCTGGCGTAATTATAATTTGCGACAATAAAAAATTATTTTTTGAATAATTTACTATAGAAAAGGCAATCCCTGGCGTAATTAAAATTTGCGACACTAAACAATTATTTTTTGCAAAATTTACTATAGAAAAGGCAATCCCTGGCGTAATTAAAATTTGAGACAGTAAAAAATGAATTTTTGAATAATTTACTATAGAAAAGGCAAGTCCTGGCGTAATTAAAATTTGAGACAGTAAAAAATGAATTTTTGAATAATTTACTATAGAAAAGGCAATCCCTGGCGTAATTAAAATTTGAGACAGTATAAAATTATTTTTTGAATAATTTACTATAGAAAAGGCAATCCCTGGCGTAATTAAAATTTGAGACAGTAAAAAATGAATTTTTGAATAATTAACTATAGAAAAGGCAATCCCTGGCGTAATTAAAATTTGAGACAGTAAAAAATGAATTTTTGAATAATTTACTATAGAAAAGGCAATCCCTGGCGTAATTAAAATTTGCGACAGTAAAAAATTATTTTTTGCAAAATTTACTATAGAAAAGGCAATCCCTGGCGTAATTAAAATTTGAGACAGTAAAAAATGAATTTTTGAATAATTTACTATAGAAAAGGGAATCCCTGGCTTAATTAAAATTTGAGACAGTAAAAAATTATTTTTTGAATAATTTACTATAGAAAAGGCAATCCCTGGCGTAATTAAAATTTGAGTCAGTAAAAAATGAATTTTTGAATAATTTACTATAGAAAAGGCAATCCCTGGCGTAATTATAATTTGCGACAATAAAAAATTATTTGTTGAATAATTTACTATAGAAAAGGCAATCCCTGGCGTATTTAAAATTTGCGACAGTAAGAAATGATTTTTTGAATAATTTAATATAGAAAAGGCAATCCCTGGCGTAATTAAAATTTGAGACAGTAAAAAATTATTTTTTGAATAATTTACTATAGAAAAGGCAATCCCTGGCGTAATTAAAATTTGCGACAGTAAAAAATGAATTTTTGAATAATTTACTATAGAAAAGGCAATCCCTGGCGTAATTATAATTTGCGACAGTAAAAAATTATTTTTTGAATAATTTACTATAGAAAAGGCAATCCCTGGCGTAATTAAAATTTGAGACAGTAAAAAATGAATTTTTGAATAATTTACTATAGAAAAGGCAATCCCTGGCGTAATTAAAATTTGAAACAGTAAAAAATGAATTTTTGAATAATTTACTATAGAAAAGGCAATCCCTGGCGTAATTATAATTTGCGAGAGTAAAAAATTATTTTTTGAATAATTTACTATAGAAAAGGCAATCCCTGGCGTAATTAAAATTTGAGACAGTAAAAAATGAATTTTTGAATAATTTACTATAGAAAAGGCAATCCCTTGCGTATTTAAAATTTGCAACAGTAAAAAATTAATTTTTGAATAATTTACTATAAAAAAGGCAATCCCTGGCGTAATTAAAATTTGCGACACTAAACAATTATTTTTTGCAAAATTTACAATAGAAAAGGCAATCCCTGGCGTAATTAAAATTTCAGACAGTCAAAAATGAATTTTTGAATAATTTACTATAGAAAAGGCAATCCCTGGCGTAATTAAAATTTGAGACAGTAAAAAATTATTTTTTGAATAATTTACTATAGAAAAGGCAATCCCTGGCGTAATTAAAATTTGCGACACTAAACAATTATTTTTTGCAAAATTTACTATAGAAAAGGCAATCCCTGGCGTAATTAAAATTCGAGACAGTAAAAAATGATTTTTGAATAATTAAATTTGCGACAGTAGAAAATTAGTTTTTGCAAAATTTACTATAGAAAAGGCAATCCCTGGCGTAATTATAATTTGCGACAGTAAAAAATGATTTTTTGAATAATTTACTATAGAAAAGGCAATCCCTGGCGTAATTAAAATTTGCGAGAGTAAAAAATTATTTTTTGAATAATTTACTATAGAAAAGGCAATCCCTGGCGTAATTAAAATTTGCGACAGAAAAAAATTAATTTTTGAATAATTTACTATAGAAAAGGCAATCCCTGGCGTAATTAAAATTTGAGACAGTAAAAAATGAATTTTTGAATAATTTACTCTAGAAAAGGCAATCCCTGGCGTAATTAAAATTTGCGACAGAAAAAAATTAATTTTTGAATAATTTACTATAGAAAAGGCAATCCCTGGCGTAATTAAAATTTGCGACACTAAACAATTATTTTTTGCAAAATTTACTATACAAAAGGCAATCCCTGGCGTAATTAAAATTTGAGACAGTAAAAAATGAATTTTTGAATAATTTACTATAGAAAAGGCAATCCCTGGCGTAATTAAAATTTGCGACACTAAACAATTATTTTTTGCAAAATTTACTATAGAAAAGGCAATCCCTGGCGTAATTAAAATTTGTGACAGTAAAAAATGAATTTTTGAATAATTTACTATAGAAAAGGCAATCCCTGGCGTAATTAAAATTTGAGACAGTAAAAAATTATTTTTGGAATAATTTACTATAGAAAAGGCAATCCCTGGCGTAATTAAAATTTGCGACACTAAACAATTATTTTTTGCAAAATTTACTATAGAAAAGGCAATCCCTGGCGTAATTTAAATTTGAGACAGTAAAAAATGAATTTTTGAATAATTTACTATACAAAAGGCAATCCCTGGCGTAATTAAAATTTGCGACAGTAAAAAATTAGTTTTTGCAAAATTTACTATAGAAAAGGCAATCCCTGGCGTAATTAAAATTTGAGACAGTAAAAAATGAATTGTTGAATAATTTACTATAGAAAAGGCAATCCCTGGCGTAATTATAATTTGCGACAGTAAAAAATTATTTTTTGAATAATTTACTATAGAAAAGGCAATCCCTGGCGTAATTAAAATTTGCGACAGTAAAAAATTATTTTTTGAATAATTTACTATAGAAAAGGCAATCATTGGCGTAATTAAAATTTGCGACAGAAAAAAATTAATTTTTGAATAATTTACTATAGAAAAGGCAATCCATGGCGTAATTAAAATTTGCGACAGAAAAAAATTAATTTTTGAATAATTTACTATAGAAAAGGCAATCCCTGGCGTAATTAAAATTTGAGACAGTAAAAAATGAATTTTTGAATAATTTACTATAGAAAAGGCAATCCCTGGCGTAATTAAAATTTGCGACCGAAAAAAATTAATTTTTGAATAATTTACTATAGAAAGGCAATCCCTGGCGTAATTAAAATTTGCGACACTAAACAATTATTTTTTGCAAAATTTACTATAGAAAAGGCAATCCATGGCGTAATTAAAATTTGAGACAGTATAAAATGAATTTTTGAATAATTTACTATAGAAAAGGCAATCCCTGGCGTAATTAAAATTTGCGACACTAAACAATTATTTTTTGCAAAATTTACTAAAGAAAATGCAATCCCTGGCGTAATTAAAATTTGTGACAGTAAAAAATGAATTTTTGAATAATTTACTATAGAAAAGGCAATCCCTGGCGTAATTAAAATTTGCGACACTAAACAATTATTTTTTGCAAAATTTACTATAGAAAAGGCAATCCCTGGCGTAATTAAAATTTGTGACAGTAAAAAATGAATTTTTGAATAATTTACTATAGAAAAGGCAATCCCTGGCGTAATTAAAATTTGCGACAGAAAAAAATTAATTTTTGAATAATTTACTATAGAAAAGGCAATCCCTGGCGTAATTAAAATTTGAGACAGTAAAAAATGAATTTTTGAATAATTTACTATAGAAAAGGCAATCCCTGGCGTAATTAAAATTTGCGACAGAAAAAAATTAATTTTTGAATAATTTACTATAGAAAACGCAATCCCTGGCGTAATTAAAATTTGCGACACTAAACAATTATTTTTTGCAAAATTTACTATAGAAATGGCAATCCCTGGCGTAATTAAAATTTGCGACAGAAAAAAATTAATTTTTCAATAATTTACTATAGAAAAGGCAATCCCTGGCGTAATTAAAATTTGCGACAGTATAAAATTATTTTTTGAATAATTTACTATAGAAAAGGCAATCCCTGGCGTAATTAAAATTTGAGACAGTAAAAAATTATTTTTTGAATAATTTACTATAGAAAAGGCAATCCCTGGCGTAATTAAAATTTGAGACAGTAAAAAATGAATTTTTGAATAATTTACTATAGAAAAGGCAATCCCTGGCGTAATTAAAATTTGCGACAATAAAAAATTATTTTTTGAATAATTTACTATAGAAAAGGCAATCCCTGGCGTAATTAAAATTTGCGACACTAAACAATTATTTTTTGCAAAATTTACTATAGAAAAGGCAATCCCTGGCGTAATTAAAATTTGAGACAGTAAAAAATGAATTTTTGAATAATTTACTATAGAAAAGGCAAGTCCTGGCGTAATTAAAATTTGAGACAGTAAAAAATGAATTTTTGAATAATTTACTATAGAAAAGGCAATCCCTGGCGTAATTAAAATTTGAGACAGTATAAAATTATTTTTTGAATAATTTACTATAGAAAAGGCAATCCCTGGCGTAATTAAAATTTGAGACAGTAAAAAATGAATTTTTGAATAATTAACTATAGAAAAGGCAATCCCTGGCGTAATTAAAATTTGAGACAGTAAAAAATGAATTTTTGAATAATTTACTATAGAAAAGGCAATCCCTGGCGTAATTAAAATCTGCGACAGTAAAAAATTATTTTTTGCAAAATTTACTATAGAAAAGGCAATCCCTGGCGTAATTAAAATTTGAGACAGTAAAAAATGAATTTTTGAATAATTTACTATAGAAAAGGGAATCCCTGGCGTAATTAAAATTTGAGACAGTAAAAAATTATTTTTTGAATAATTTACTATAGAAAAGGCAATCCCTGGCGTAATTAAAATTTGAGTCAGTAAAAAATGAATTTTTGAATAATTTACTATAGAAAAGGCAATCCCTGGCGTAATTATAATTTGCGACAATAAAAAATTATTTTTTGAATAATTTACTATAGAAAAGGCAATCCCTGGCGTATTTAAAATTTGAGACAGTAAAAAATTATTTTTTGAATAATTTACTATAGAAAAGGCAATCCCTGGCGTAATTAAAATTTGCGACAGTAAAAAATGAATTTTTGAATAATTTACTATAGAAAAGGCAATCCCTGGCGTAATTATAATTTGCGACAATAAAAAATTATTTTTTGAATAATTTACTATAGAAAAGGCAATTCCTGGCGTAATTAAAATTTGAGACAGTAAAAAATGAATTTTTGAATAATTTACTATAGAAAAGGTAATCCCTGGCGTAATTAAAATTTGAAACAGTAAAAAATGAATTTTTGAATAATTTACTATAGAAAAGGCAATCCCTGGCGTAATTATAATTTGCGACAGTAAAAAATTATTTTTTGAATAATTTACTATAGAAAAGGCAATCCCTGGCGTAATTAAAATTTGAGACAGTAAAAAATGAATTTTTGAATAATTTACTATAGAAAAGGCAATCCCTTGCGTATTTAAAATTTGCAACAGTAAAAAATTAATTTTTGAATAATTTACTATAAAAAAGGCAATCCCTGGCGTAATTAAAATTTGCGACACTAAACAATTATTTTTTGCAAAATTTACTATAGAAAAGGCAATCCCTGGCGTAATTAAAATTTGAGACAGTCAAAAATGAATTTTTGAATAATTTACTATAGAAAAGGCAATCCCTGGCGTAATTAAAATTTGAGACAGTAAAAAATTATTTTTTGAATAATTTACTATAGAAAAGGCAATCCCTGGCGTAATTAAAATTTGCGACACTAAACAATTATTTTTTGCAAAATTTACTATAGAAAAGGCAATCCCTGGCGTAATTAAAATTCGAGACAGTAAAAAATGATTTTTGAATAATTAAATTTGCGACAGTAGAAAATTAGTTTTTGCAAAATTTACTATAGAAAAGGCAATCCCTGGCGTAATTATAATATGCGACAGTAAAAAATGATTTTTTGAATAATTTACTATAGAAAAGGCAATCCCTGGCGTAATTAAAATTTGCGAGAGTAAAAAATTATTTTTTGAATAATTTACTATAGAAAAGGCAATCCCTGGCGTAATTAAAATTTGCGACAGAAAAAAATTAATTTTTGAATAATTTACTATAGAAAAGGCAATCCCTGGCGTAATTAAAATTTGAGACAGTAAAAAATGAATTTTTGAATAATTTACTCTAGAAAAGGCAATCCCTGGCGTAATTAAAATTTGCGACAGAAAAAAATTAATTTTTGAATAATTTACTATAGAAAAGGCAATCCCTGGCGTAATTAAAATTTGCGACACTAAACAATTATTTTTTGCAAAATTTACTATAGAAAAGGCAATCCCTGGCGTAATTAAAATTTGAGACAGTAAAAAATGAATTTTTGAATAATTTACTATAGAAAAGGCAATCCCTGGCGTAATTAAAATTTGCGACACTAAACAATTATTTTTTGCAAAATTTACTATAGAAAAGGCAATCCCTGGCGTAATTAAAATTTGTGACAGTAAAAAATGAATGTTTGAATAATTTACTATAGAAAAGGCAATCTCTGGCGTAATTAAAATTTGAGACAGTAAAAAATTATTTTTGTAATAATTTACTATAGAAAAGGCAATCCCTGGCGTAATTAAAATTTGCGACACTAAACAATTATTTTTTGCAAAATTTACTATAGAAAAGGCAATCCCTGGCGTAATTTAAATTTGAGACAGTAAAAAATGAATTTTTGAATAATTTACTATACAAAAGGCAATCCCTGGCGTAATTAAAATTTGCGACAGTAAAAAATTAGTTTTTGCAAAATTTACTATAGAAAAGGCAATCCCTGGCGTAATTAAAATTTGAGACAGTAAAAAATGAATTGTTGAATAATTTACTATAGAAAAGGCAATCCCTGGCGTAATTATAATTTGCGACAGTAAAAAATTATTTTTTGAATAATTTACTATAGAAAAGGCAATCCCTGGCGTAATTAAAATTTGCGACAGTAAAAAATAATTTTTTGAATAATTTACTATAGAAAAGGCAATCATTGGCGTAATTAAAATTTGCGACAGAAAAAAATTAATTTTTGAATAATTTACTATAGAAAAGGCAATCCATGGCGTAATTAAAATTTGCGACAGAAAAAAATTAATTTTTGAATAATTTACTATAGAAAAGGCAATCCCTGGGGTAATTAAAATTTGAGACAGTAAAAAATGAATTTTTGAATAATTGACTATAGAAAAGGCAATGCCTGGCGTAATTAAAATTTGCGACCGAAAAAAAATTAATTTTTGAATAATTTACAATAGAAAGGCAATCCCTGGCGTAATTAAAATTTGCGACACTAAACAATTATTTTTTGCAAAATTTACTATAGAAAAGGCAATCCATGGCGTAATTAAAATTTGAGACAGTATAAAATGAATTTTTGAATAATTTACTATAGAAAAGGCAATCCCTGGCGTAATTAAAATTTGCGACACTAAACAATTATTTTTTGCAAAATTTACTATAGAAAATGCAATCCCTGGCGTAATTAAAATTTGTGACAGTAAAAAATGAATTTTTGAATAATTTACTATAGAAAAGGCAATCCCTGGCGTAATTAAAATTTGCGACACTAAACAATTATTTTTTGCAAAATTTACTATAGAAAAGGCAATCCCTGGCGTAATTAAAATTTGTGACAGTAAAAAATGAATTTTTGAATAATTTACTATAGAAAAGGCAATCCCTGGCGTAATTAAAATTTGCGACAGAAAAAAATTAATTTTTGAATAATTTACTATAGAAAAGGCAATCCCTGGCGTAATTAAAATTTGAGACAGTAAAAAATGAATTTTTGAATAATTTACTATAGAAAAGGCAATCCCTGGCGTAATTAAAATTTGCGACAGAAAAAAATTAATTTTTGAATAATTTACTATAGAAAAGGCAATCCCTGGCGTAATTATAATTTGCGACAATAAAAAATTATTTTTTGAATAATTTACTATAGAAAAGGCAATCCCTGGCGTAATTAAAATTTGCGACACTAAACAATTATTTTTTGCAAAATTTACTATAGAAAAGGCAATCCCTGGCGTAATTATAATTTGCGACAGTAAAAAATTATTTTTTGAATAATTTACTATAGAAAAGGCAATCCCTGGCGTAATTAAAATTTGAGACAGTAAAAAATGAATTTTTGAATAATTTACTATAGAAAAGGCAATCCCTGGCGTAATTAAAATTTGAAACAGTAAAAAATTATTTTTTGAATAATTTACTATAGAAAAGGCAATCCCTGGCGTAGTTATAATTTGCGACAGTAAAAAATTATTTTTTGAATAATTTACTATAGAAAAGGCAATCCCTGGCGTAATTAAAATTTGAGACAGTAAAAAATGAATTTTTGAATAATTTACTATAGAAAAGGCAATCCCTTGCGTATTTAAAATTTGCAACAGTAAAAAATTAATTTTTGAATAATTTACTATAGAAAAGGCAATCCCTGGCGTAATTAAAATTTGCGACACTAAACAATTATTTTTTGCAAAATTTGCTATAGAAAAGGCAATCCCGGGCGTTATTAAAATTTGAGACAGTAAAAAATGAATTTTTGAATAATTTACTATAGAAAAGGCAATCCCTGGCGTAATTAAAATTTGAGACAGTAAAAAATTATTTTTTGAATAATTTACTATAGAAAAGGCAATCCCTGGCGTAATTAAAATTTGCGACACTAAACAATTATTTTTTGCAAAATTTACTATAGAAAAGGCAATCCCTGGCGTAATTAAAATTCGAGACAGTAAAAAATGATTTTTGAATAATTAAATTTGCGACAGTAGAAAATTAGAAAAGGCAATCCCTGGCGTAATTAAAATTTGCGACACTAAACAATTATTTTTTGCAAAATTTACTATAGAAATGGCAATCCCTGGCGTAATTAAAATTTGCGACAGAAAAAAATTAATTTTTCAATAATTTACTATAGAAAAGGCAATCCCTGGCGTAATTAAAATTTGCGACAGTATAAAATTATTTTTTGAATAATTTACTATAGAAAAGGCAATCCCTGGCGTAATTAAAATTTGAGACAGTAAAAAATTATTTTTTGAATAATTTACTATAGAAAAGGCAATCCCTGGCGTAATTAAAATTTGAGACAGTAAAAAATGAATTTTTGAATAATTTACTATAGAAAAGGCAATCCCTGGCGTAATTATAATTTGCGACAATAAAAAATTATTTTTTGAATAATTTACTATAGAAAAGGCAATCCGTGGCGTAATTAAAATTTGCGACACTAAACAATTATTTTTTGCAAAATTTACTATAGAAAAGGCAATCCCTGGCGTAATTAAAATTTGAGACAGTAAAAAATGAATTTTTGAATAATTTACTATAGAAAAGGCAAGTCCTGGCGTAATTAAAATTTGAGACAGTAAAAAATGAATTTTTGAATAATTTACTATAGAAAAGGCAATCCCTGGCGT
>CAWVNZ010001818.1:0-98603 GCA_963930735.1 Dioctria linearis | reverse complement strand
TTCTATAGTAAATTATTCAAAAAATAATTTTCTACTGTCGCAAATTTTAATTGCGCCAGGGATTGCCTTTTCTATAGTAAATTATTCAAAAAATAATTTTCTACTGTCGCAAATTTTAATTGCGCCAGGGATTGCCTTTTCTATAGTAAATTATTCAAAAAATAATTTTATACTGTCGCAAATTTTAAATACGCCAGGGATTGCCTTTTCTATAGTAAATTATCAAAAAATAATTTTCTACTGTCGCAAATTTTAATTACGCCAGGATTGCCTTTTCTATAGTAAATTATTCAAAAAATAATTTTCTACTGTCGCAAATTTTAATTACGCCAGGGATTTTTCTATAGTAAATTATTCAAAAATAATTTTTTACTGTCGCAAATTTTAATTACGCCAGGGATTGCCTTTCTATAGTAAATTTTGCAAAAAATAATTTTCTACTGTCGCAAATTTTAATTACGCCAGGGATTGCCTTTTCTATAGTAAATATTCAAAAAATAATTTTCTACTGTCGCAAATTTTAAATACGCCAGGGATCGCCTTTTCTATAGTAAATTATTCAAAAAATAATTTTCTACTGTCGCAAATTTTAATTACGCCAGGGGATTGCCTTTTCTATAGTAAATTATTCAAAAAAATAATTTTCTACTGTCGCAAATTTTAATTACGCAGGATTGCCTTTTCTATAGTAAATTATTCAAAAAATAATTTTTTACTGTCGCAAATTTTAATTACGCCAGGGATTGCCTTTTCTATAGTAAATTATTCAAAAAATAATTTTCAACTGTCGCAAATTTTAAATATCCCAGGATTGCCTTTTCTACAGTAAATTTTGCAAAAAATAATTTTATACTGTCGCAAATTTTAATTACGCCAGGCATTGCCTTTTCTATAGTAAATTTTTCAAAAAATAATTTTTTACTATCGCAAGTTTTAATTACGCCAGGGATTGCCTTTTCTATAGTAAATTTTTCAAAAAATAATTTTCTACTGTCGCAATTTTAATTACGCCAGGGATTGCCTTTTTCTATAGTAAATTATTCAAAAAATAATTTCAACTGTCGCAAATTTTAAATATCCCAGGGATTGCCATTTCTACAGTAAAATTTTGCAAAAAATAATTTATACTGTCGCAAATTTTAATTACGCCAGGGATTGCCTTTTCTATAGTAAATTATTCAAAAAATAATTTTCTATTATCGCAAATTTTAATTACGCCAGGGATTGCCTTTTCTATAGTAAATTTCTCACAAATTAATTTTCTACTGTCGCAAATTTTAATTACGCGAGGGATTGCCTTTTCTATAGTAAATTTGCAAAACATAATTTTCTACTGTTGCAAATTTTAATTGCGCCAGGATTGCCTTTTCTATAGTAAATTATTCAAAAAATAATTTTTTACTGTCGCAAATTTTAAATATCGCAGGGATTGCCTTTTCTATAGTAAATTATTCAAAAAATAATTTTCAACTGTCGCAAATTTTAATTACGCCAGGGATTGCCTTTTCTATAGTAAATTCTTCAAAAAATAATTTTTTACTGTCGCAAATTTTAATTACGCCAGGGATTGCCTTTTCTATAGTAAATTTTGCAAAAAATAATTTTCTACTGTCGCAAATTTTAATTACGCCAGGGATTGCCTTTTCTATAGTAAATTATTCAAAAAATAATTTTCTACTGTCGCAAATTTTTAAATACGCCAGGGATCGCCTTTTCTATAGTAAATTATTCAAAAAAATAATTTTCTACTGTCGCAAATTTTAATTACGCCAGGGATTGCCTTTTCTATAGTAAATTATTCAAAAAATAATTTACTACTGTCGCAAATTTTAATTACGCCAGGGATTGCCTTTCTATAGTAAAATTATTCAAAAAATAATTTTTTACTGTCGCAAATTTTAATTACGCCAGGGATTGCCTTTTCTATAGTAAATTATTCACAAAATAATTTTTTACTGTCGCAAATTTTAACTACGCCAGGGGATTGCCTTTCTATAGTAAATTATTCAAAAAATAATTATTTACTTGCGCAAATTTTAAATATCCCAGGGATTGCCTTTTCTATAGTAAATTATTCAAAAAATAATTTTTTACTGTCGCAAATTTTAAATATCCCAGGGAATGCCTTTTCTATAGTAAATTATTCAAAAAATAATTTTCAACTGTCGCAAATTTTAATTACGCCAGGGATGCCTTTTCTATAGTAAATAATTCAAAAATAATTTTTTACTGTCGCAAATTTAAATATCCCAGGGATTGCCTTTTCTATAGTAAATTATTCAAAAATAATTTCAACTGTCGCAAATTCAAATCCGCCAGGGATTGCCTTTTCTATAGTAAATTATTCAAAAATAATTTTTTACTATCGTAAGTTTTAATTGCGCCAGGGATTGCCTTTTCTACAGTAAATTTTGCAAAAAATAATTTTTTACTGTCGCAAATTTTAATTGCGCCAGGATTGCCTTTTCTATAGTAAACTTTTCAAAAAAATAATTTTCTACTGTCGCAAATTTTAAATACGCAGGGATTGCCTTTTCTATAGTAAATTATTCAAAAAATAATTTTCTACTGCCGCAAATTTTAAATATCCAGGGATTGCCTTTTCTATAGTAAATTTTGCAAAAAATAATTTTTTACTGTCGCAAATTTTAATTGCGCCAGGGATTGCCTTTTCTATAGTAAATTATTCAAAAAATAATTTTCTACTGCCGCCAAATTTAAATATCCCAGGGATTGCCTTTTCTATAGTAAATTTTGCAAAAAATAATTTTTTACTGTCGCAAATTTTAATTGCGCCAGGGATTGCCTTTTCTATAGTAAATTATTAAAAAAATAATTTTTTACTGTCGCAAATTTTAATTACGCAAGGGATTGCCTTTTCTATAGTAAATTATTCAAAAAATAATTTTCTACTGTCGCAAATTTTAATTACGCCAGGGATTGCCTTTTCTATAGTAAATTATTCAAAAAATAATTTTCTACTGTCGCAAATTTTAATTGCGTCAGGGATTGCCTTTTCTATAGTAAATTATTCAAAAAATATTTTTCTACTGTCGCAAATTTTAATTGCGCCAGGGATTGCCTTTTCTATAGTAAATTATTCAAAAAATAATTTTATACTGTCGCAAATTTTAAATACGCAGGGATTGCCTCTTCTATAGTAAATTATTCAAAAAATAATTTTCTACTGTCGCAAATTTTAATTACGCCAGGGATTGCCTTTTCTATAGTAAATTATTCAAAAAATAATTTTCAAACTGTCGCAAATTTTAATTGCGCCAGGGAATGCCTTTTCTATAGTAAATTATTCAAAAATAGTTTTTCAACTGTCGCAATTTTAATTACGCCAGGGATTGCCTTTTCTATAGTAAATTAATTAAAAAAAATAATTTTTTACTGTCGCAAATTTTAATTACGCAAGGGATTGCCTTTTCTATAGTAATTATTCAAAAAATAATTTTCTACTGTCCGCAAATTTTAATTACGCCAGGGATTGCCTTTTCTATAGTAAATTATTCAAAAAATAATTTTCTACTGTCGCAAATTTTAATTGCGCAGGGATTGCCTTTTCTATAGTAAATTATTCAAAAAATAATTTTTCTACTGTCGCAAATTTTAATTGCGCCAGGATTGCCTTTTCTATAGTAAATTATTCAAAAAATAATTTTATACTGTCGCAAATTTTAAATACGCCAGGGATTGCCTTTTCTATAGTAAATTATTCAAAAAATAATTTTCTACTGTCGCAAATTTTAATTACGCCAGGGATTGCTTTTCTATAGTAAATTATTCAAAAATAATTTTCTACTGTCGCAAAATTTTAATTACGCCAGGGATTGCCTTTTCCTATAGTAAATTATTCAAAAAATAATTTTTTACTGTCGCAAATTTTAATTACGCCAGGGATTGCCTTTTCTATAGTAAATTTTGCAAAAAATAATTTTCTACTGTCGCAAATTTTAATTACGCCAGGGATTGCCTTTTCTATAGTAAATTATTCAAAAAATAATTTTCTACTGTCGCAAATTTTAAATACGCCAGGGATCGCCTTTTCTATAGTAAATTATTCAAAAAATAATTTTCTACTGTCGCAAATTTTAATTACGCCAGGGATTGCCTTTTCTATAGTAAATTATTCAAAAAATAATTTTCTACTGTCGCAAATTTTAATTACGCCAGGGATTGCCTTTTCTATAGTAAATTATTCAAAAAATAATTTTTTACTGTCGCAAATTTTAATTACGCCAGGGATTGCCTTTTCTATAGTAAATTATTCAAAAAATAATTTTCAACTGTCGCAAATTTTAAATATCCCAGGGATTGCCTTTTCTACAGTAAATTTTGCAAAAAATAATTTTATACTGTCGCAAATTTTAATTACGCCAGGCATTGCCTTTTCTATAGTAAATTTTTCAAAAAATAATTTTTTACTATCGCAAGTTTTAATTACGCCAGGGATTGCCTTTTCTATAGTAAATTTTTCAAAAAATAATTTTCTACTGTCGCAAATTTTAATTACGCCAGGGATTGCCTTTTTCTATAGTAAATTATTCAAAAAATAATTTTCAACTGTCGCAAATTTTAAATATCCCAGGGATTGCCATTTCTACAGTAAATTTTGCAAAAAATAATTTTATACTGTCGCAAATTTTAATTACGCCAGGGATTGCCTTTTCTATAGTAAATTATTCAAAAAATAATTTTCTATTATCGCAAATTTTAATTACGCCAGGGATTGCCTTTTCTATAGTAAATTTCTCACAAATTAATTTTCTACTGTCGCAAATTTTAATTACGCCAGGGATTGCCTTTTCTATAGTAAATTTTGCAAAACATAATTTTCTACTGTTGCAAATTTTAATTGCGCCAGGGATTGCCTTTTCTATAGTAAATTATTCAAAAAATAATTTTTTACTGTCGCAAATTTTAAATATCGCAGGGATTGCCTTTTCTATAGTAAATTATTCAAAAAATAATTTTCAACTGTCGCAAATTTTAATTACGCCAGGGATTGCCTTTTCTATAGTAAATTATTCAAAAAATAATTTTTTACTGTCGCAAATTTTAATTACGCCAGGGATTGCCTTTTCTATAGTAAATTTTGCAAAAAATAATTTTCTACTGTCGCAAATTTTAATTACGCCAGGGATTGCCTTTTCTATAGTAAATTATTCAAAAAATAATTTTCTACTGTCGCAAATTTTAAATACGCCAGGGATTGCCTTTTCTACAGTAAATTATTCAAAAAATAATTTTCTACTGTCGCAAATTTTAATTACGCCAGGGATTGCCTTTTCTATAGTAAATTATTCAAAAAATAATTTTCTACTGTCGCAAATTTTAATTACGCCAGGGATTGCCTTTTCTATAGTAAATTATTCAAAAAATAATTTTTTACTGTCGCAAATTTTAATTACGCCAGGGATTGCCTTTTCTATAGTAAATTATTCAAAAAATAATTTTTTACTGTCGCAAATTTTAACTACGCCAGGGATTGCCTTTTCTATAGTAAATTATTCAAAAAATAATTTTTTACTTGCGCAAATTTTAAATATCCCAGGGATTGCCTTTTCTATAGTAAATTATTCAAAAAATAATTTTTTACTGTCGCAAATTTTAAATATCCCAGGGAATGCCTTTTCTATAGTAAATTATTCAAAAAATAATTTTCAACTGTCGCAAATTTTAATTACGCCAGGGATTGCCTTTTCTATAGTAAATAATTCAAAAATAATTTTTTACTGTCGCAAATTTTAAATATCCCAGGGATTGCCTTTTCTATAGTAAATTATTCAAAAAATAATTTTCAACTGTCGCAAATTTCAAATCCGCCAGGGATTGCCCTTTCTATAGTAAATTATTCAAAAAATAATTTTTTACTATCGTAAGTTTTAATTGCGCCAGGGATTGCCTTTTCTACAGTAAATTTTGCAAAAAATAATTTTTTACTGTCGCAAATTTTAATTGCGCCAGGGATTGCCTTTTCTATAGTAAACTTTTCAAAAAATAATTTTCTACTGTCGCAAATTTTAAATACGCCAGGGATTGCCTTTTCTATAGTAAATTATTCAAAAAATAATTTTCTACTGCCGCAAATTTTAAATATCCCAGGGATTGCCTTTTCTATAGTAAATTTTGCAAAAAATAATTTTTTACTGTCGCAAATTTTAATTGCGCCAGGGATTGCCTTTTCTATAGTAAATTATTCAAAAAATAATTTTCAACTGTCGCAAATTTTAATTGCGCCAGGGATTGCCTTTTCTATAGTAAATTATTCAAAAAATAGTTTTCAACTGTCGCAAATTTTAATTACGCCAGGGATTGCCTTTTCTATAGTAAATTATTAAAAAAATAATTTTTTACTGTCGCAAATTTTAATTACGCAAGGGATTGCCTTTTCTATAGTAAATTATTCAAAAAATAATTTTCTACTGTCGCAAATTTTAATTACGCCAGGGATTGCCTTTTCTATAGTAAATTATTCAAAAAATAATTTTCTACTGTCGCAAATTTTAATTGCGCCAGGGATTGCCTTTTCTATAGTAAATTATTCAAAAAATAATTTTCTACTGTCGCAAATTTTAATTGCGCCAGGGATTGCCTTTTCTATAGTAAATTATTCAAAAAATAATTTTATACTGTCGCAAATTTTAAATACGCCAGGGATTGCCTTTTCTATAGTAAATTATTCAAAAAATAATTTTCTACTGTCGCAAATTTTAATTACGCCAGGGATTGCCTTTTCTATAGTAAATTATTCAAAAAATAATTTTCTACTGTCGCAAATTTTAATTACGCCAGGGATTGCCTTTTCTATAGTAAATTATTCAAAAAATAATTTTTTACTGTCGCAAATTTTAATTACGCCAGGGATTGCCTTTTCTATAGTAAATTTTGCAAAAAATAATTTTCTACTGTCGCAAATTTTAATTACGCCAGGGATTGCCTTTTCTATAGTAAATTATTCAAAAAATAATTTTCTACTGTCGCAAATTTTAAATACGCCAGGGATCGCCTTTTCTATAGTAAATTATTCAAAAAATAATTTTCTACTGTCGCAAATTTTAATTACGCCAGGGATTGCCTTTTCTATAGTAAATTATTCAAAAAATAATTTTCTACTGTCGCAAATTTTAATTACGCCAGGGATTGCCTTTTCTATAGTAAATTATTCAAAAAATAATTTTTTACTGTCGCAAATTTTAATTACGCCAGGGATTGCCTTTTCTATAGTAAATTATTCAAAAAATAATTTTCAACTGTCGCAAATTTTAAATATCCCAGGGATTGCCTTTTCTACAGTAAATTTTGCAAAAAATAATTTTATACTGTCGCAAATTTTAATTACGCCAGGCATTGCCTTTTCTATAGTAAATTTTTCAAAAAATAATTTTTTACTATCGCAAGTTTTAATTACGCCAGGGATTGCCTTTTCTATAGTAAATTTTTCAAAAAATAATTTTCTACTGTCGCAAATTTTAATTACGCCAGGGATTGCCTTTTTCTATAGTAAATTATTCAAAAAATAATTTTCAACTGTCGCAAATTTTAAATATCCCAGGGATTGCCATTTCTACAGTAAATTTTGCAAAAAATAATTTTATACTGTCGCAAATTTTAATTACGCCAGGGATTGCCTTTTCTATAGTAAATTATTCAAAAAATAATTTTCTATTATCGCAAATTTTAATTACGCCAGGGATTGCCTTTTCTATAGTAAATTTCTCACAAATTAATTTTCTACTGTCGCAAATTTTAATTACGCCAGGGATTGCCTTTTCTATAGTAAATTTTGCAAAAAATAATTTTCTACTGTTGCAAATTTTAATTGCGCCAGGGATTGCCTTTTCTATAGTAAATTATTCAAAAAATAATTTTTTACTGTCGCAAATTTTAAATATCGCAGGGATTGCCTTTTCTATAGTAAATTATTCAAAAAATAATTTTCAACTGTCGCAAATTTTAATTACGCCAGGGATTGCCTTTTCTATAGTAAATTATTCAAAAAATATTTTCTACTGTCGCAAATTTTAATTGCGCCAGGGATTGCCTTTTCTATAGTAAATTATTCAAAAAATAATTTTATACTGTCGCAAATTTTAATTACGCCAGGGATTGCCTTTTCTATAGTAAATTATTCAAAAAATAATTTTTTACTGTCGCAAATTTTAAATATCCCAGGGATTGCCTTTTCTATAATAAATTATTCAAAAAATAATTTTATACTGTCGCAAATTTTAATTAGGCCAGGGATTGCCTTTTCTATAGTAAATTATTCAAAAAATAATTTTCAACTGTCGCAAATTTTAATTACGCCAGGTATTGCCTTTTCTATAGTAAATTATTCAAAAAATAATTTTTTACTGTCGCAAATTTTAATTACGCGAGGGGGCATGCCTTTTCTATAGTAAATTATTCAAAAAATAATTTTTTACTGTCGCAAATTTTAAATATCCCAGGGATTGCATTTTCTACAGTAAATTATTCAAAAAATAATTGTCAACTGTCGTAAATTTTAATTGCGCCAGGGATTGCCTTTTCTATAGTAAATTTTTCAAAAAATAATTTTTTACTCTCGCAAATTTCAATTTCGCCAGATAAATTTTTCACAAATTAATTTTCTACTGTCGCAAATTTTAATTACGCCAGGGATTGCCTTTTCTATAGTAAATTATTCAAAAAATAATTTTTTACTGTCGCAAATTTTAATTACGCCAGGGATTGCCTTTTCTATAGTAAATTATTCAAAAAATAATTTTTTACTGTCGCAAATTTTAATTACGCCAGGGATTGCCTTTTCTATAGTAAATTATTCAAAAAATAATTTTTTACTGTCGCAAATTTTAGATATCCCAGGGATTGCCTTTTCTATAGTAAATTATTCAAAAAATAATTTTCTACTATCGCAAATTTTAATTACGCCAGGGATTGCCTTTTCTATAGTAAATTATTCAAAAAATAATTTTCTACTGTCGCAAATTTTAATTACGCCAGGGATTGCCTTTTCTATAGTAAATTATTCAAAAAATAATTTTCTACTGTCGCAAATTTTAAGTGCGCCAGGTATTGCCTTTTGTATAGTAAATTATACAAAAAATAATTTTATACTGTCGCAAATTTTAATTAAGTCAGGGATTGCCTTTTCTATAGTAAATTATTCAAAAAATAATTTTCTACTGTGGCATATTTTAATTGCGCCAGGGATTGCCTTTTCTATAGTAAATTATTCAAAAAATAATTTTATACTGTCGCAAATTTTAATTACGCCAGGGATTGCCTTTTCTATAGTAAATTATTCAAAAAATAATTTTTTACTGTCGCAAATTTTAATTACGCCAGGGATTGCCTTTTCTATAGTAAATTATTCAAAAAATAATTTTCAACTGTCGCAAATTTTAAATATCCCAGGGATTGACTTTTCTACAGTAAATTTTGCAAAAAATAATTTTATACTGTCGCAAATTTTAATTACGCCAGGCATTGCCTTTTCTATAGTAAATTTTTCAAAAAATAATTTTTTACTATCGCAAGTTTTAATTACGCCAGGGATTGCCTTTTCTATAGGAAATTTTTCAAAAAATAATTTTCTACTGTCGCAAATTTTAATTTCGCCAGGGATTGCCTTTTTCTATAGTAAATTATTCAAAAATAATTTTCAACTGTCGCAAATTTTAAATATCCCAGGGATTGCCATTTCTACAGTAAATTTTGCAAAAAATAATTTTATACTGTCGCAAATTTTAATTACGCCAGGGATTGCCTTTTCTATAGTAAATTATTCAAAAAATAATTTTCTATTATCGCAAATTTTAATTACGCCAGGGATTGCCTTTTCTATAGTAAATTTCTCACAAATTAATTTTCTACTGTCGCAAATTTTAATTACGCCAGGGATTGCCTTTTCTATAGTAAATTTTGCAAAAAATAATTTTCTACTGTTGCAAATTTTAATTGCGCCAGGGATTGCCTTTTCTATAGTAAATTATTCAAAAAATAATTTTTTACTGTCGCAAATTTTAAATATCGCAGGGATTGCCTTTTCTATAGTAAATTATTCAAAAAATAATTTTCAACTGTCGCAAATTTTAATTACGCCAGGGATTGCCTTTTCTATAGTAAATTATTCAAAAAACATTTTCTACTGTCGCAAATTTTAATTGCGCCAGGGATTGCCTTTTCTATAGTAAATTATTCAAAAAATAATTTTATACTGTCGCAAATTTTAATTACGCCAGGGATTGCCTTTTCTATAGTAAATTATTCAAAAAATAATTTTTTACTGTCGCAAATTTTGAATATCCCAGGGATTGCCTTTTCTATAGTAAATTATTCAAAAAATAATTTTATACTGTCGCAAATTTTAATTAGGCCAGGGATTGCCTTTTCTATAGTAAATTATTCAAAAAATAATTTTCAACTGTCGCAAATTTTAATTACGCCAGGTATTGCCTTTTCTATAGTAAATTATTCAAAAAATAATTTTTTACTGTCGCAAATTTTAATTACGCCAGGGATTGCCTTTTCTATAGTAAATTATTCAAAAAATAATTTTTTACTGTCGCAAATTTTAAATATCCCAGGGATTGCATTTTCTATAGTAAATTATTCAAAAAATAATTTTCAACTGTCGTAAATTTTAATTGCGCCAGGGATTGCCTTTTCTATAGTAAATTTTTCAAAAAATAAGTTTTTACTCTCGCAAATTTCAATTTCGCCAGATAAATTTTTCACAAATTAATTTTCTACTGTCGCAAATTTTAATTACGCCAGGGATTGCCTTTTCTATAGTAAATTATTCAAAAAATAATTTTTTACTGTCGCAAATTTTAATTACGCCAGGGATTGCCTTTTCTATAGTAAATTATTCAAAAAATAATTTTTTACTGTCGCAAATTTTAATTACGCCAGGGATTGCCTTTTCTATAGTAAATTATTCAAAAAATAATTTTTTACTGTCGCAAATTTTAGATATCCCAGGGATTGCCTTTTCTATAGTAAATTATTCAAAAAATAATTTTCTACTATCGCAAATTTTAATTACGCCAGGGATTGCCTTTTCTATAGTAAATTATTCAAAAAATAATTTTCTACTGTCGCAAATTTTAATTACGCCAGGGATTGCCTTTTCTATAGTAAATTATTCAAAAAATAATTTTCTACTGTCGCAAATTTTAAGTGCGCCAGGTATTGCCTTTTGTATAGTAAATTATACAAAAAATAATTTTATACTGTCGCAAATTTTAATTACGTCAGGGATTGCCTTTTCTATAGTAAATTATTCAAAAAATAATTTTCTACTGTGGCATATTTTAATTGCGCCAGGGATTGCCTTTTCTATAGTAAATTATTCAAAAAATAATTTTATACTGTCGCAAATTTTAATTACGCCAGGGATTGCCTTTTCTATAGTAAATTATTCAAAAAATAATTTTCAACTGTCGCAAATTTTAAATATCCCAGGGGTTGCCATTTCTACAGTAAATTTTGCAAAAAATAATTTTATACTGTCGCAAATTTTAATTACGCCAGGGATTGCCTTTTCTATAGTAAATTATTCAAAAAATAATTTTCTACTGTCGCAAATTTTAATAACGCCAGGGATTGCCTTTTCTATAGTAAATTTCTCACAAATTAATTTTCTACTGTCGCAAATTTTAATTACGCCAGGGATTGCCTTTTCTATAGTAAATTTTGCAAAAAATAATTTTCTACTGTTGCAAATTTTAATTGCGCCAGGGATTGCCTTTTCTATAGTAAATTATTCAAAAAATAATTTTTTACTATCGCAAGTTTTAATTGCGCCAGGTATTGCCTTTTCTACAGTAAATTTTGCAAAAAATAATATTTTACTGTCGCAAATTTTAATTGCTCCAGGGATTGCCTTTTCTATAGTAAATTATTCAAACAATTATTTTTTACTGTCGCAAATTTTAATTGCGCCAGGGATTGCCTTTTCTATAGTAAATTATTCAAAAAATAATTTTTACTGTCGCAAATTTTAATTGCGCCAGGGATTGCCATTTCTATAGTAAACTTTTCAAAAAATAATTTTCTACTGTCGCAAATTTTAATTACGCCAGGGATTGCCTTTTTTATAGTAAATTTTTCAAAAAATTATTTTTTACTATCGCAAGTTTTAATTACGCCAGGGATTGCCTTTTCTATAGTAAATTTTTCAAAAAATAATTTTCTACTGTCGCAAATTTTAATTACGCCAGGGATTGCCTTTTCTATAGTAAATTATTCAAAAAATAATTTTCAACTGTCGCAAATTTTAAATATCCCAGGGATTGCCATTTCTACAGTAAATTTTGCAAAAAATAATTTTATACTGTCGCAAATTTTAATTACGCCACGGATTGCCTTTTCTATAGTAAATTATTCAAAAACTAATTTTTTACTATCGCAAGTTTTAATTGCGCCAGGGATTGCCTTTTCTACAGTAAATTGTGCAAAAAATAATTTTTTACTGTCGCAAATTTTAATTGCGCCAGGGATTGCCTTTTCTATAGTAAATTATTCAAAAAATATTTTTTTACTGTCGCAAATTTTAATTGCGCCAGGGATTGCCTTTTCTATAGTAAATTATTCAAAAAATAATTTTTACTGTCGCAAATTTTAATTGCGCCAGGGATTGCCATTTCTATAGTAAACTTTTCAAAAAATAATTTTCTACTGTCGCAAATTTTAATTACGCCAGGGATTGACTTTTCTATAGTAAATTTTTCAAAAAATAATTTTTTACTATCGCAAGTTTTAATTACGCCAGGGATTGCCTTTTCTATAGTAAATTATTCAAAAAATAATTTTTTACTATCGCAAGTTTTAACTGCGCCAGGGATTGCCTGTTCTACAGTAAATTTTGCAAAAAATAATTTTTTACTGTCGCAAATTTTAATTGCGCCAGAGATTGCCTTTTCTATAGTAAATTTTTCAAAATATTAATTTTTTACTGTCGCAAATTTTAATTGCGCCAGGGATTGCCTTTTCTATAGTAAATTATACAAAAAATAATTTTTATACTGTCGCAAATTTTAAGTGCGCCAGGGATTGCCTTTTCTATAGTAAATTATTCAAAAAATAATTTTATACTGTCGCAAATTTTAATTGCGCCAGGGATTGCCTTTTCTATAGTAAATTATTCAAAAAATAATTTTACACTGTCGCAAATTTTAATTGCGCCAGGTATTGCCTTTTGTATAGTAAATTATACAAAAAATAATTTTATACTGTCGCAAATTTGAATTACGTCAGGGATTGCCTTTTCTATAGTAAATTATTCAAAAAATAATTTTCTACTGTGGCATATTTTAACTGCGCCAGGGATTGCCTTTTCTATAGTAAATTATTCAAAAAATAATTTTATACTGTCGCAAATTTTAATTACGCCAGGGATTGCCTTTTCTATAGTAAATTATTCAAAAAATAATTTTCTACTGTTGCAAATTTTAATTGCGCCAGGGATTGCCTTTTCTATTGTAAATTATTCAAAAAATAATTTTTAACTGTCGCAAATTTTAAATATCCCAGGGATTGCCTTTTCTACAGTAAATTTTGCAAAAAATAATTTTATACTGTCGCAAATTTTAATTACGCCAGGCATTGCCTTTTCTATAGTAAATTTTTCAAAAAATAATTTTTTACTATCGCAAGTTTTAATTACGCCAGGGATTGCCTTTTCTATAGTAAATTTTTCAAAAAATAATGTTCTACTGTCGCAAATTTTAATTACGCCAGGGATTGCCTTTTTCTATAGTAAATTATTCAAAAAATAATTTTCAACTGTCGCAAATTTTAAATATCCCAGGGATTGCCATTTCTACAGTAAATTTTGCAAAAAATAATTTTATACTGTCGCAAATTTTAATTACGCCAGGGATTGCCTTTTCTATAGTAAATTATTCAAAAAATAATTTTCTACTATCGCAAATTTTAATTACGCCAGGGATTGCCTTTTCTATAGTAAATTTCTCACAAATTAATTTTCTACTGTCGCAAATTTTAATTGCGCCAGGGATTGCCTTTTCTATAGTAAATTTTGCAAAAAATAATTTTCTACTGTTGCAAATTTTAATTGCGCCAGGGATTGCGTTTTCTATAGTAAATTATTCAAAAAATAATTTTTTACTGTCGCAAATTTTAAATATCGCAGGGATTGCCTTTTCTATAGTAAATTATTCAAAAAATAATTTTCAACTGTCGCAAATTTTAATTACGCCAGGGATTGCCTTTTCTATAGTAAATTATTCAAAAAACATTTTCTACTGTCGCAAATTTTAATTGCGCCAGGGATTGCCTTTTCTATAGTAAATTATTCAAAAAATAATTTTATACTGTCGAAAATTTTAATTACGCCAGGGATTGCCTTTTCTATAGTAAATTATTCAAAAAATAATTTTTTACTGTCGCAAATTTTAAATATCCCAGGGATTGCCTTTTCTATAGTAAATTATTCAAAAAATAATTTTATACTGTCGCAAATTTTAATTAGGCCAGGGATTGCCTTTTCTATAGTAAATTATTCAAAAAATAATTTTCAACTGTCGCAAATTTTAATTACGCCAGGTATTGCCTTTTCTATAGTAAATTATTCAAAAAATAATTTTTTACTGTCGCAAATTTTAATTACGCCAGGGATTGCCTTTTATATAGTAAATTATTCAAAAAATAATTTTTTACTGTCGCAAATTTTAAATATCCCAGGGATTGCATTTTCTATAGTAAATTATTCAAAAAATAATTTTCAACTGTCGTAAATTTTAATTGCGCCAGGGATTGCCTTTTCTATAGTAAATTATTCAAAAAATAATTTTTTACTCTCGCAAATTTCAATTTCGCCAGATAAATTTTTCACAAATTAATTTTCTACTGTCGCAAATTTTAATTACGCCAGGGATTGCCTTTTCTATAGTAAATTATTCAAAAAATAATTTTTTACTGTCGCAAATTTTAATTACGCCAGGGATTGCCTTTTCTATAGTAAATTATTCAAAAAATAATTTTCAACTGTCGCAAATTTTAATTACGCCAGGGATTGCCTTTTCTATAGTAAATTATTCAAAAAATAATTTTTTACTGTCGCAAATTTTAATTACGCCAGGGATTGCCTTTTCTATAGTAAATTATTCAAAAAATAATTTTTTACTGTCGCAAATTTTAGATATCCCAGGGATTGCCTTTTCTATAGTAAATTATTCAAAAAATAATTTTCTACTATCGCAAATTTTAATTACGCCAGGGATTGCCTTTTCTATAGTAAATTATTCAAAAAATAATTTTCTACTGTCGCAAATTTTAATTACGCCAGGGATTGCCTTTTCTATAGTAAATTATTCAAAAAATAATTTTCTACTGTCGCAAAATTTAAGTGCGCCAGGGATTGCCTTTTCTATAGTAAATTATTCAAAAAATAATTTTCTACTGTCGCAAATTGTAATTACGCCAGGGATTGCCTTTTCTACAGTAAATTTTGCAAAAAATAATTTTATACTGTCGCAAATTTTAATTACGCCAGGGATTCCCTTTTCTATAGTAAATTATTCAAAAAATAATTTTCTACTGTCGCAAATTTTAATTACGCCAGGGATTGCCTTTTCTATAGTAAATTTCTCACAAATTAATTTTCTACTGTCGCAAATTTTAATTACGCCAAGGATTGCCTTTTCTATAGTAAATTTTGCAAAAAATAATTTTCTACTGTTGCAAATTTTAATTGCGCCAGGGATTTCCTTTTCTATAGTAAATTATTCAAAAAATAATTTTCAACTGTCGCAAATTTTAAATATCCCAGGGATTGCCTTTTCTACAGTAAATTTTGCAAAAAATAATTTTTTACTGTCGCAAATTTTAATTACGCCAGGGATTGCCTTTTCTATAGTAAATTTTTCAAAAAATAATTTTTTACTATCGCAAGTTCTAATGACGCCAGGGATTGCCTTTTCTATAGTAAATTTTTCAAAAAATAATTTTCTACTGTCGCAAATTTTAATTACGCCAGGGATTGCCTTTTCGACAGTAAATTTTTCAAAATATTAATTTTTTACTGTCGAAAATTTTAATTACGCCAGGGATTGCCTTTTCTATAGTAAATTATTCAAAAAATAATTTTCAACTGTCGCAAATTTTAAATATCCCAGGGATTGCCTTTTCTACAGTAAATTTTGCAAAAAATAATTTTTTACTGTCGCAAATTTTAATTACGCCAGGGATTGCCTTTTCTATAGTAAATTATTCAAAAAATAATTTTTTACTGTCGCAAATTTTAAATATCCCAGGGATTGCCTTTTCTATAGTAAATTATTCAAAAAAATAATTTTCAACTGTCGCAAATTTTAATTGCGCCAGGGATTGCCTTTTCTATAGTAAATTATTAAAAAAATAATTTTCTACTGTCGCAAATTTTAAGTGCGCCAGGGATTGCCTTTTCTATAGTAAATTATTCAAAAAATAATTTTCTATTGTCGCAAATTGTAATTACGCCAGGGATTGCCTTTTCTACAGTAAATTTTGCAAAAAAATAATTTTATACTGTCGCAAATTTTAATAACGACAGGGATTGCCTTTTCTATAGTAAATTATTCAAAAAATAATTTTCTACTGTCGCAAATTTTAATTACGCCAGGGATTGCCTTTTCTATAGTAAATTTCTCACAAATTAATTTTCTACTGTCGCAAATTTTAATTACGCCAGGGATTGCCTTTTCTATAGTAAATTATTCAAAAAATAATTTTCTATTGTCGCAAATTTTAATTACGCCAGGGATTGCCTTTTCTATAGTAAATTTTGCAAAAAATAATTTTCTACTGTTGCAAATTTTAATTGCGCCAGGTAGTGCCTTTTCTATAGTAAATTATTCAAAAAATAATTTTCAACTGTCGCAAATTTTAAATATCCCAGGGATTGTCTTTTCTACAGTAAATTTTGCAAAAAATAATTTTTTACTGTCGCAAATTTTAATTACGCCAGGGATTGCCTTTTCTATAGTAAATTATTCAAAAAATAATTTTTTACTGTCGCAAATTTTAAATATCCCAGGGAATGCCTTTTCTATAGTAAATTATTCAAAAAATAATTTTCAACTGTCGCAAATTTTAATTGCGCCAGGGATTGCCTTTTCTATAGTAAATTATTCAAAAAATAATTTTTTACTCTCGCAAATTTCAATTTCGCCAGATATATTTTTCACAAATTAATTTTCTACTGTCGCAAATTTTAATTACGCCAGGGATTGCCTTTTCTATAGCAAATTATTCAAAAAATAATTTTTTACTGTCGCAAATTTTAATTACGCCAGGGATTGCCTTTTCTATAGTAAATTATTCAAAAAATAATTTTCAACTGTCGCAAATTTTAATTACGCCAGGGATTGCCTTTTCTATAGTAAATTATTCAAAAAATAATTTTTTACTATCGCAAATTTTAATTACGCCAGGTATTGCCTTTTCTATAGTAAATTATTCAAAAAATACTTTTTTTACTGTCGCAAATTTTTAATATCCCAGGTATTTCCTTTTCTATAGTAAACTTTTCAAAAAATAATTTTCTACTGTCGCAAATTTTAATTACGCCAGGGATTGCCTTTTCTATAGTAAATTATTCAAAAAATAATTTTCTACTGTCGCAAATTTTAATTGCGCCAAGGATTGCCTTTTCTATAGTGAATTATTCAAAAAATAATTTTCTACTTTCGCAAATTGTAATTACGCCAGGTATTGCCTTTTCTATAGTAAATTATTCAAAAAATAATTTTCTACTGTCGCAAATTTTAAATACGGCAGGGATTGCCTTTTCTATAGTAAATTATTCAAAAAATAATTTTCTACTGTCGCAAATTTTAAATATCCCAGGGATTGCCTTTTCTATAGTAAATTTTGCAAAAAATAATTTTTTAATCTCGCAAATTTTAATTGCGCCAGGGATTGCCTTTTCTATAGTAAACTTTTCAAAAAATAATTTTCTACTGTCGCAAATTTTAATTACGCCAGGGATTGCCTTTTCTATAGTAAACTTTTCAAAAAATAATTTTCTACTGTCGCAAATTTTAATTACGCCAGGGATTGCCTTTTCTATAGTAAATTATTCAAAAAATAATTTTCTACTGTCGCAAATTTTAATTGCGCCAAGGATTGCCTTTTCTATAGTGAATTATTCAAAAAATAATTTTCTACTGTCGCAAATTGTAATTACGCCAGGGATTGCCTTTTCTATAGTAAATTATTCAAAAAATAATTTTCTACAGTCGCAAATTTTAAGTGCGCCAGGGATTGCCTATTCTATAGTAAATTATTCAAAAAATAATTTTCTACTGTCTCAAATTGTAATTACGCCAGCGATTGCCTTTTCTACAGTAAATTTTGCAAAAAATAATTTTATACTGACGCAAATTTTAATTACGCCAGGGATTGCCCTTTCTATAGTCAATTATTCAAAAAATAATTTTATACTGTCGCAAATTTTAAGTGCGCCAGGGTTTGCCTTTTCTATAGTAAATTATTCACAAAATAATTTTCTACTGTCGCAAATTTTAAATACGGCAGGGATTGCCTTTTCTATAGTAAATTATTCAAAAAATAATTTTCTACTGTCGCAAATTTTAAATATCCCAGGGATTGCCTTTTCTATAGTAAATTTTGCAAAAAATAATTTTTTACTCTCGCAAACTTTAATTGCGCCAGGGATTGCCTTTTCTATAGTAAACTTTTCAAAAAAATAATTTTCTACTGTCGCAAATTTTAATTACGCCAGGGATTGCCTTTTCTATAGTAAATTATTCAAAAAATAATTTTCTACTGTCGCAAATTTTAATTGCGCCAAGGATTGCCTTTTCTATAGGTGAATTATTCAAAAAATAATTTTCTACTGTCGCAAATTGTAATTACGCCAGGGATTGCCTTTTCTATAGTAAATTATTCAAAAAATAATTTTTTACTCTCGCAAATTTCAATTTCGCAAGGGTAAATTTTTTCAAAAAATAATTTTCTACTGTCACAAATTTTAAATACGCCAGGGATTGCCTTTTCTATAGTAATTTATTCAAAAAATAATTTTCTACTGTCGCAAATTTTAAATATCCCAGGGTTTGCCTTTTCTATAGTAAATTTTGCCAAAAATAATTTTTTACTGTCGCAAATTTTAATTGCGCCAGGGATTGCCTTTTCTATAGTAAATTATTCAAAAAATAATTTTTTACTGTCGCAAATTTTAATTACGCCAGGGATTGCCTTTTCTATAGTAAATTATTCAAAAAATAATTTTTTACTGTCGCAAATTTTAAATATCCCAGGGATTGCCTTTTTCTATAGTAAATTATTCAAAAAATAATTTTCAACTGTCGCAAATTTTAATTACGCCAGGGATTGCCTTTTCTATAGTAAATTATTCAAAAAATAATTTTCAACTGTCGCAAATTTTAATTACGCCAGGGATTGCCTTTTCTATAGTAAATTATTCAAAAAATAATTTTTTACTGTCGGAAATTTTAATTACGCCAGGGATTGCCTTTTCTATAGTAAATTATTCAAAAAATAATTTTTTACTTGCGCAAATTTTAAATATCCCAGGGATTGCCTTTTCCTATAGTAAATTATTCAAAAAATAATTTTTTACTGTCGCAAATTTTAAATATCCCAAGGAAATGCCTTTTCTATAAGTAAATTATTCAAAAATAATTTTCAACTGTCGCAAATTTTAATTACGCCAGGGATTGCCTTTTCTATAGTAAATAATTCAAAAATAATTTTTTTACTGTCGCAAATTTTAAATATCCCAGGGGATTGCCTTTTCTATAGTAAATATTCAAAAAATAATTTTCAACTGTCGCAAATTTCAAATCCGCCAGGGATTGCCTTTTCTATAGTAAATTATTCAAAAAATAATTTTTTACTATCGCAAGTTTTAATTGCGCCAGGATTGCCTTTTCTACAGTAAATTTTGCAAAAAATAATTTTTTACTGTCGCAAATTTTAATTGCGCCAGGGATTGCCTTTTCTATAGTAAACTTTTCAAAAAATAATTTTCTACTGTCGCAAATTTTAAATACGCCAGGGATTGCCTTTTCTATAGTAAATTATTCAAAAAATAATTTTCTACTGCCGCAAATTTTAAATATCCCACGGATTGCCTTTTCTATAGTAAATTTTGCTAAAAATAATTTTTACTGTCGCAAATTTTAATTGCGCCAGGGATTGCCTTTTCTATAGTAAATTATTCAAAAAATAATTTTCAACTGTCGCAAATTTTAATTGCGCCAGGGATTGCCTTTTCTATAGTAAATTATTCAAAAAATAATTTTCTACTGTCGCAAATTTTAATTGCGCCAGGGATTGCCTTTTCTATAGTAAATTTTTCAAAAATTAATTTTCTACTGTCGCAAATTTTAAATACGCCAGGGATTGCCTTTTCTATAGTAAATTATTCAAAAAATAATTTTCTACTGTCGCAAATTTTAATTACGCCAGGGATTGCCTTTTCTATAGTAAATTATTCAAAAAATAATTTTCTACTGTCGCAAATTTTAATTACGCCAGGGATTGCCTTTTCTATAGTAAATTATTCAAAAAATAATTTTCTACTGTCGCAAATTTTAATTACGCCAGGGATTGCCTTTTCTATAGTAAATTATTCAAAAAATAATTTTCTACTGTCGCAAATTTTAATTACGCCAGGGATTGCCTTTTCTATAGTAAATTTTGCAAAAAATAATTTTATACTGTCGCAAATTTTAATTACGCCAGGGATTGCCCTTTCTATAGTAAATTATTCAAAAAATAATTTTATACTGTCGCAAATTTTAAGTGCGCCAGGGATTGCCTTTTCTATAGTAAATTATTCAAAAAATAATTTTCTACTGTCGCAAATTTTAAATACGGCAGGGATTGCCTTTTCTATAGTAAATTATTCAAAAAATAATTTTCTACTGTCGCAAATTTTAACTATCCCAGGGATTGCCTTTTCTATAGTAAATTTTGCAAAAAATAATTTTTTACTCTCGCAAATTTTAATTGCGCCAGGGATTGCCTTTTCTATAGTAAACTTTTCAAAAAATAATTTTCTACTGTGGCAAATTTTAATTACGCCAGGGATTGCCTTTTCTATAGTAAATTATTCAAAAAATAATTTTCTACTGTCGCAAATTTTAATTGCGCCAAGGATTGCCTTTTCTATAGTGAATTATTCAAAAAATAATTTTCTACTGTCGCAAATTGTAATTGCGCCAGGGATTGCCTTTTCTATAGTAAATTATTCAAAAAATTATTTTTTACTCTTGCAAATTTCAATTTCGCAAGGTAAATTATTCAAAAAATAATTTTCTACTGTCGCAAATTTTAAATACGCCAGGGATTGCCTTGTCTATAGTAAATTATTCAAAAAATAATTTCCTACTGTCGCAAATTTTAAATATCCCAGGGATTGCCTTTTCTATAGTAAATTTTGCCAAAAATAATTTTTTACTGTCGCAAATTTTAATTGCGCCAGGGATTGCCTTTTCTATAGTAAATTATTCAAAAAATAATTTTTTACTGTCGCAAATTTTAATTACGCCAGGGATTGCCTTTTCTATAGTAAATTATTCAAAAAATAATTTTTTATTGTCGCAAATTTTAAATATCCTAGGGATTGCCTTTTCTATAGTAAATTATTCAAAAAATAATTTTCAACTGTCGCAAATTTTAAGTACGCCAGGGATTGCCTTTTCTATAGTAAATTATTCAAAAAATAATTTTCAACTGTCGCAAATTTTAATTACGCCAGGGATTGCCTTTTCTATAGTAAATTATTCAAAAAATAATTTTTTACTGTCGCAAATTTTAATTACGCCAGGGATTGCCTTTTCTATAGTAAATTATTCAAAAAATAGTTTTTTACTGTCGCAAATTTTAAATATCCCAGGGATTGCCTTTTCTATAGTAAATTATTCAAAAAATAATTTTTTACTGTCGCAAATTTTAAATATCCCAGGGAATGCCTTTTCTATAGTAAATTATTCAAAAAATAATTTTCAATTGTCGCAAATTTTAATTACGCCAGGGATTGCCTTTTCTATAGTAAATTATTCAAAAAATAATTTTTTACTGTCGCAAATCTTAAATATCCCAGGGATTGCCTTTTCTATAGCAAATTATTCGAAAAATAATTTTCAACTGTCGCAAATTTCAAATCCGCCAGGTATTGCCTTTTCTATAGTAAATTATTCAAAAAATAATTTTTTACTATCGCAAGATTTAATTGCGCCAGGGATTGCCTTTTCTACAGTAAATTTTGCAAAAAATAATTTTTTATTGTCGAAAATTTTAATTGCGCCAGGGATTGCCTTTTCTATAGTAAACTTTTCAAAAAATAATTTTCTACTGTCGCAAATTTTAAATACGCCAGGGATTGCCTTTTCTATAGTAAATTATTCAAAAAATAATTTTCTACTGCCGCAAATTTTAAATATCCCAGGGATTGCCTTTTCTATAGTAAATTTTGCAAAAAATAATTTTTTACTGTCGCAAATTTTAATTGCGCCAGGGATTGCCTTTTCTCTAGTAAATTATTCAAAAAATAATTTTCAATTGTCGCAAATTTTAATTGCGCCAGGGATTGCCTTTTCTATAGTAAATTATTCAAAAAATAATTTTCAACTGTCGCAAATTTTAATTACGCCAGGGATTGCCTTTTCTATAGTAAATTATTAAAAAAATAATTTTCTACTGTCGCAAATTTTAATTACGCCAGGGATTGCCTTTTCTATAGTAAATTATTCAAAAAATAATTTTCAACTGTCGCAAATTTTAATTACGCCAGGGATTGCCTTTTCTATAGTAAATTATTCAAAAAATAATTTTCTACTGTCGCAAATTTTAATTGCGCCAGGGATTGCCTTTTCTATAGTAAATTATTCAAAAAATAATTTTCTACTGTCGCAAATTTTAATTGCGCCAGGGATTGCCTTTTCTATAGTAAATTATTCAAAAAATAATTTTATACTGTCGCAAATTTTAAATACGCCAGGGATTGCCTTTTCTATAGTAAATTATTCAAAAAATAATTTTCTACTGTCGCAAATTTTAATTACGCCAGGGATTGCCTTTTCTATAGTAAATTATTCAAAAAATAATTTTCTACTGTCGCACATTTTAATTACGCCAGGGATTGCCTTTTCTATAGTAAATTATTCAAAAAATAATTTTTTACTGTCGCAAATTTTAATTACGCCAGGGATTGCCTTTTCTATAGTAAATTTTGCAAAAAATAATTTTCTACTGTCGCAAATTTTAATTACGCCAGGGATTGCCTTTTCTATAGTAAATCATTCAAAAAATAATTTTCTACTGTCGCAAATTTTAATTGCGCCAGGGATTGCCATTTCTATAGTAAATTATTCAAAAAATAATTTTATACTGTCGCAAATTTTAATTACGCCAGGGATTGCCTTTTCTATAGTAAATTTTTCAAAAAATAATTTTCTACTGTCGCAAATTTTAAATATCCCAGGGATTGCCTTTTCTATAGTAAATTATTCAAAAAATAATTTTATACTGTCGCAAATTTTAATTACGCCAAGGATTGCCTTTTCTATAGTAAACTTTTCAAAAAATAATTTTTTACTATCGCAAGTTTTAATTACGCCAGGGATTGCCTTTTCTATAGTAAATTATTCAAAAAATAATTTTTTACTGTCGCAAATTTTAAATATCCCAGGGATTGCCTTTCCTATAGTAAATTATTCAAAAAATAATTTTCTACTGTCGCAAATTTTAATTACGCCAGGGATTGCCTTTTCTATAGTAAATTATTCAAAAATAATTTTCTACTGTCGCAAATTTTAATTGCGCCAGGGATTGCCTTTTCTATAGTAAATTATTCAAAAAATAATTTTATACTGTCGCAAATTTTAATTACGCCAGGGATTGCCTTTTCTATAGTAAATTATTCAAAAAATAATTTTTTACTGTCGCAAATTTTAAATATCCCAGGTATTGCCTTTTCTATAGTAAATTATTCAAAAAATAATTTTCAACTGTCGCAAATTTTAATTACGCCAAGGATTGCCTTTTCTATAGTAAATTATTCAAAAAATAATTTTCAACTGTCGCAAATTTTAATTACGCCAGGGATTGCTTTTTCTATAGTAAATTATTCAAAAAATAATTTTTTACTGTCTCAAATTTTAATTACGCCAGGGATTGCCTTTTCTATAGTAAATTATTCAAAAAATAATTTTTTACTGTCGCAAATTTTAAATATCCCAGGGATTGCCTTTTCTATAGTAAATTATTCAAAAAATAATTTTCAACTGTCGCAAATTTTAATTGCGCCAGGGATTGCCTTTTCTATAGTAAATTATTCAAAAAATAATTTTTTACTCTCGCAAATTTCAATTTCGCCAGATAAATTTTTCACAAATTAATTTTCTACTGTCGCAAATTTTAATTACGCCAGGGATTGCCTTTTCTATAGTAAATTATTCAAAAAATAATTTTTTACTGTCGCAAATTTTAATTACGCCAGGGATTGCCTTTTCTATAGTAAATTATTCAAAAAATAATTTTCAACTGTCGCAAATTTTAATTACGCCAGGGATTGCCTTTTCTATAGTAAATTATTCAAAAAATAATTTTTTACTGTCGCAAATTTTAATTACGCCAGGGATTGCCTTTTCTATAGTAAATTATTCAAAAAATAATTTTTTACTGTCGCAAATTTTAGATATCCCAGGGATTGCCTTTTCTATAGTAAATTATTCAAAAAATAATTTTCTACTGTGGCAAATTTTAATTACGCCAGGGATTGCCTTTTCTATAGTAAATTATTCAAAAAATAATTTTCTACTGTCGCAAATTTTAATTGCGCCAAGGATTGCCTTTTCTATAGTGAATTATTCAAAAAATAATTTTCTACTGTCGCAAATTTTAAATACGGCAGGGATTGCCTTTTCTATAGTAAATTATTCAAAAAATAATTTTCTACTGTCGCAAATTTTAACTATCCCAGGGATTGCCTTTTCTATAGTAAATTTTGCAAAAAATAATTTTTTACTCTCGCAAATTTTAATTGCGCCAGGGATTGCCTTTTCTATAGTAAACTTTTCAAAAAATAATTTTCTACTGTGGCAAATTTTAATTACGCCAGGGATTGCCTTTTCTATAGTAAATTATTCAAAAAATAATTTTCTACTGTCGCAAATTTTAATTGCGCCAAGGATTGCCTTTTCTATAGTGAATTATTCAAAAAATAATTTTCTACTGTCGCAAATTGTAATTGCGCCAGGGATTGCCTTTTCTATAGTAAATTATTCAAAAAATTATTTTTTACTCTTGCAAATTTCAATTTCGCAAGGTAAATTATTCAAAAAATAATTTTCTACTGTCGCAAATTTTAAATACGCCAGGGATTGCCTTGTCTATAGTAAATTATTCAAAAAATAATTTCCTACTGTCGCAAATTTTAAATATCCCAGGGATTGCCTTTTCTATAGTAAATTTTGCCAAAAATAATTTTTTACTGTCGCAAATTTTAATTGCGCCAGGGATTGCCTTTTCTATAGTAAATTATTCAAAAAATAATTTTTTACTGTCGCAAATTTTAATTACGCCAGGGATTGCCTTTTCTATAGTAAATTATTCAAAAAATAATTTTTTATTGTCGCAAATTTTAAATATCCTAGGGATTGCCTTTTCTATAGTAAATTATTCAAAAAATAATTTTCAACTGTCGCAAATTTTAAGTACGCCAGGGATTGCCTTTTCTATAGTAAATTATTCAAAAAATAATTTTCAACTGTCGCAAATTTTAATTACGCCAGGGATTGCCTTTTCTATAGTAAATTATTCAAAAAATAATTTTTTACTGTCGCAAATTTTAATTACGCCAGGGATTGCCTTTTCTATAGTAAATTATTCAAAAAATAGTTTTTTACTGTCGCAAATTTTAAATATCCCAGGGATTGCCTTTTCTATAGTAAATTATTCAAAAAATAATTTTTTACTGTCGCAAATTTTAAATATCCCAGGGAATGCCTTTTCTATAGTAAATTATTCAAAAAATAATTTTCAATTGTCGCAAATTTTAATTACGCCAGGGATTGCCTTTTCTATAGTAAATTATTCAAAAAATAATTTTTTACTGTCGCAAATCTTAAATATCCCAGGGATTGCCTTTTCTATAGCAAATTATTCGAAAAATAATTTTCAACTGTCGCAAATTTCAAATCCGCCAGGTATTGCCTTTTCTATAGTAAATTATTCAAAAAATAATTTTTTACTATCGCAAGATTTAATTGCGCCAGGGATTGCCTTTTCTACAGTAAATTTTGCAAAAAATAATTTTTTATTGTCGAAAATTTTAATTGCGCCAGGGATTGCCTTTTCTATAGTAAACTTTTCAAAAAATAATTTTCTACTGTCGCAAATTTTAAATACGCCAGGGATTGCCTTTTCTATAGTAAATTATTCAAAAAATAATTTTCTACTGCCGCAAATTTTAAATATCCCAGGGATTGCCTTTTCTATAGTAAATTTTGCAAAAAATAATTTTTTACTGTCGCAAATTTTAATTGCGCCAGGGATTGCCTTTTCTCTAGTAAATTATTCAAAAAATAATTTTCAATTGTCGCAAATTTTAATTGCGCCAGGGATTGCCTTTTCTATAGTAAATTATTCAAAAAATAATTTTCAACTGTCGCAAATTTTAATTACGCCAGGGATTGCCTTTTCTATAGTAAATTATTAAAAAAATAATTTTTTACTGTCGCAAATTTTAATTACGCCAGGGATTGCCTTTTCTATAGTAAATTATTCAAAAAATAATTTTCAACTGTCGCAAATTTTAATTACGCCAGGGATTGCCTTTTCTATAGTAAATTATTCAAAAAATAATTTTCTACTGTCGCAAATTTTAATTGCGCCAGGGATTGCCTTTTCTATAGTAAATTATTCAAAAAATAATTTTCTACTGTCGCAAATTTTAATTGCGCCAGGGATTGCCTTTTCTATAGTAAATTATTCAAAAAATAATTTTATACTGTCGCAAATTATAAATACGCCAGGGATTGCCTTTTCTATAGTAAATTATTCAAAAAATAATTTTCTACTGTCGCAAATTTTAATTACGCCAGGGATTGCCTTTTCTATAGTAAATTATTCAAAAAATAATTTTCTACTGTCGCACATTTTAATTACGCCAGGGATTGCCTTTTCTATAGTAAATTATTCAAAAAATAATTTTTTACTGTCGCAAATTTTAATTACGCCAGGGATTGCCTTTTCTATAGTAAATTTTGCAAAAAATAATTTTCTACTGTCGCAAATTTTAATTACGCCAGGGATTGCCTTTTCTATAGTAAATCATTCAAAAAATAATTTTCTACTGTCGCAAATTTTAATTGCGCCAGGGATTGCCATTTCTATAGTAAATTATTCAAAAAATAATTTTATACTGTCGCAAATTTTAATTACGCCAGGGATTGCCTTTTCTATAGTAAATTTTTCAAAAAATAATTTTCTACTGTCGCAAATTTTAAATATCCCAGGGATTGCCTTTTCTATAGTAAATTATTCAAAAAATAATTTTATACTGTCGCAAATTTTAATTACGCCAAGGATTGCCTTTTCTATAGTAAACTTTTCAAAAAATAATTTTTTACTATCGCAAGTTTTAATTACGCCAGGGATTGCCTTTTCTATAGTAAATTATTCAAAAAATAATTTTTTACTGTCGCAAATTTTAAATATCCCAGGGATTGCCTTTCCTATAGTAAATTATTCAAAAAATAATTTTCTACTGTCGCAAATTTTAATTACGCCAGGGATTGCCTTTTCTATAGTAAATTATTCAAAAATAATTTTCTACTGTCGCAAATTTTAATTGCGCCAGGGATTGCCTTTTCTATAGTAAATTATTCAAAAAATAATTTTATACTGTCGCAAATTTTAATTACGCCAGGGATTGCCTTTTCTATAGTAAATTATTCAAAAAATAATTTTTTACTGTCGCAAATTTTAAATATCCCAGGTATTGCCTTTTCTATAGTAAATTATTCAAAAAATAATTTTCAACTGTCGCAAATTTTAATTACGCCAAGGATTGCCTTTTCTATAGTAAATTATTCAAAAAATAATTTTCAACTGTCGCAAATTTTAATTACGCCAGGGATTGCTTTTTCTATAGTAAATTATTCAAAAAATAATTTTTTACTGTCTCAAATTTTAATTACGCCAGGGATTGCCTTTTCTATAGTAAATTATTCAAAAAATAATTTTTTACTGTCGCAAATTTTAAATATCCCAGGGATTGCCTTTTCTATAGTAAATTATTCAAAAAATAATTTTCAACTGTCGCAAATTTTAATTGCGCCAGGGATTGCCTTTTCTATAGTAAATTATTCAAAAAATAATTTTTTACTCTCGCAAATTTCAATTTCGCCAGATAAATTTTTCACAAATTAATTTTCTACTGTCGCAAATTTTAATTACGCCAGGGATTGCCTTTTCTATAGTAAATTATTCAAAAAATAATTTTTTACTGTCGCAAATTTTAATTACGCCAGGGATTGCCTTTTCTATAGTAAATTATTCAAAAAATAATTTTCAACTGTCGCAAATTTTAATTACGCCAGGGATTGCCTTTTCTATAGTAAATTATTCAAAAAATAATTTTTTACTGTCGCAAATTTTAATTACGCCAGGGATTGCCTTTTCTATAGTAAATTATTCAAAAAATAATTTTTTACTGTCGCAAATTTTAGATATCCCAGGGATTGCCTTTTCTATAGTAAATTATTCAAAAAATAATTTTCTACTATCGCAAATTTTAATTACGCCAGGGATTGCCTTTTCTATAGTAAATTATTCAAAAAATAATTTTCTACTGTCGCAAATTTTAATTACGCCAGGGATTGCCTTTCCTATAGTAAATTATTCAAAAAATAATTTTCTACTGTCGCAAATTTTAATTACGCCAGGGATTGCCTTTTCTATAGTAAATTATTCAAAAATAATTTTCTACTGTCGCAAATTTTAATTGCGCCAGGGATTGCCTTTTCTATAGTAAATTATTCAAAAAATAATTTTATACTGTCGCAAATTTTAATTACGCCAGGGATTGCCTTTTCTATAGTAAATTATTCAAAAAATAATTTTCTACTGCCGCAAATTTTAAATATCCCAGGGATTGCCTTTTCTATAGTAAATTTTGCAAAAAATAATTTTTTACTGTCGCAAATGTTAATTGCACCAGGGATTGCCTTTTCTCTAGTAAATTATTCAAAAAATAATTTTCAATTGTCGCAAATTTTAATTGCGCCAGGGATTGCCTTTTCTATAGTAAATTATTCAAAAAATAATTTTCAACTGTCGCAAATTTTAATTACGCCAGGGATTGCCTTTTCTATAGTAAATTATTAATAAAATAATTTTTTACTGTCGCAAATTTTAATTACGCCAGGGATTGCCTTTTCTATAGTAAATTATTCAAAAAATAATTTTCAACTGTCGCAAATTTTAATTACGCCAGGGATTGCCTTTTCTATAGTAAATTATTCAAAAAATAATTTTCTACTGTCGCAAATTTTAATTGCGCCAGGGATTGCCTTTTCTATAGTAAATTATTCAAAAAATAATTTTCTACTGTCGCAAATTTTAATTGCGCCAGGGATTGCCTTTTCTATAGTAAATTATTCAAAAAATAATTTTATACTGTCGCAAATTTTAAATACGCCAGGGATTGCCTTTTCTATAGTAAATTATTCAAAAAATAATTTTCTACTGTCGCAAATTTTAATTACGCCAGGGATTGCCTTTTCTATAGTAAATTATTCAAAAAATAATTTTCTACTGTCGCACATTTTAATTACGCCAGGGATTGCCTTTTCTATAGTAAATTATTCAAAAAATAATTTTTTACTGTCGCAAATTTTAATTACGCCAGGGATTGCCTTTTCTATAGTAAATTATTCAAAAAATAATTTTCTACTGTCGCAAATTTTAATTGCGCCAGGGATTGCCATTTCTATAGTAAATTATTCAAAAAATAATTTTATACTGTCGCAAATTTTAATTACGCCAGGGATTGCCTTTTCTATAGTAAATTTTTCAAAAAATAATTTTCTACTCTCGCAAATTTTAAATATCCCAGGGATTGCCTTTTCTATAGTAAATTATTCAAAAAATAATTTTATACTGTCGCAAATTTTAATTACGCCAAGGATTGCCTTTTCTATAGTAAACTTTTCAAAAAATAATTTTTTACTATCGCAAGTTTTAATTACGCCAGGGATTGCCTTTTCTATAGTAAATTATTCAAAAAATAATTTTTTACTGTCGCAAATTTTAAATATCCCAGGGATTGCCTTTCCTATAGTAAATTATTCAAAAAATAATTTTCTACTGTCGCAAATTTTAATTACGCCAGGGATTGCCTTTTCTATAGTAAATTATTCAAAAATAATTTTCTACTGTCGCAAATTTTAATTGCGCCAGGGATTGCCTTTTCTATAGTAAATTATTCAAAAAATAATTTTATACTGTCGCAAATTTTAATTACGCCAGGGATTGCCTTTTCTATAGTAAATTATTCAAAAAATAATTTTTTACTGTCGCAAATTTTAAATATCCCAGGTATTGCCTTTTCTATAGTAAATTATTCAAAAAATAATTTTCAACTGTCGCAAATTTTAATTACGTCAAGGATTGCCTTTTCTATAGTAAATTATTCAAAAAATAATTTTCAACTGTCGCAAATTTTAATTACGCCAGGGATTGCTTTTTCTATAGTAAATTATTCAAAAAATAATTTTTTACTGTCGCAAATTTTAATTACGCCAGGGATTGCCTTTTCTATAGTAAATTATTCAAAAAATAATTTTTTACTGTCGCAAATTTTAGATATCCCAGGGATTGCCTTTTCTATAGTAAATTATTCAAAAAATAATTTTCTACTATCGCAAATTTTAATTACGCCAGGGATTGCCTTTTCTATAGTAAATTATTCAAAAAATAATTTTCTACTGTCGCAAATTTTAATTACGCCAGGGATTGCCTTTCCTATAGTAAATTATTCAAAAAATAATTTTCTACTGTCGCAAATTTTAATTACGCCAGGGATTGCCTTTTCTATAGTAAATTATTCAAAAATAATTTTCTACTGTCGCAAATTTTAATTGCGCCAGGGATTGCCTTTTCTATAGTAAATTATTCAAAAAATAATTTTATACTGTCGCAAATTTTAATTACGCCAGGGATTGCCTTTTCTATAGTAAATTATTCAAAAAATAATTTTCTACTGCCGCAAATTTTAAATATCCCAGGGATTGCCTTTTCTATAGTAAATTTTGCAAAAAATAATTTTTTACTGTCGCAAATTTTAATTGCACCAGGGATTGCCTTTTCTCTAGTAAATTATTCAAAAAATAATTTTCAATTGTCGCAAATTTTAATTGCGCCATGGATTGCCTTTTCTATAGTAAATTATTCAAAAAATAATTTTCAACTGTCGCAAATTTTAATTACGCCAGGGATTGCCTTTTCTATAGTAAATTATTAATAAAATAATTTTTTACTGTCGCAAATTTTAATTACGCCAGGGATTGCCTTTTCTATAGTAAATTATTCAAAAAATAATTTTCTACTGTCGCAAATTTTAATTGCGCCAGGGATTGCCATTTCTATAGTAAATTATTCAAAAAATAATTTTATACTGTCGCAAATTTTAATTACGCCAGGGATTGCCTTTTCTATAGTAAATTTTTCAAAAAATAATTTTCTACTCTCGCAAATTTTAAATATCCCAGGGATTGCCTTTTCTATAGTAAATTATTCAAAAAATAATTTTATACTGTCGCAAATTTTAATTACGCCAAGGATTGCCTTTTCTATATTAAACTTTTCAAAAAATAATTTTTTACTATCGCAAGTTTTAATTACGCCAGGGATTGCCTTTTCTATAGTAAATTATTCAAAAAATAATTTTTTACTGTCGCAAATTTTAAATATCCCAGGGATTGCCTTTCCTATAGTAAATTATTCAAAAAATAATTTTCTACTGTCGCAAATTTTAATTACGCCAGGGATTGCCTTTTCTATAGTAAATTATTCAAAAATAATTTTCTACTGTCGCAAATTTTAATTGCGCCAGGGATTGCCTTTTCTATAGTAAATTATTCAAAAAATAATTTTATACTGTCGCAAATTTTAATTACGCCAGGGATTGCCTTTTCTATAGTAAATTATTCAAAAAATAATTTTTTACTGTCGCAAATTTTAAATATCCCAGGTATTGCCTTTTCTATAGTAAATTATTCAAAAAATAATTTTCAACTGTCGCAAATTTTAATTACGTCAAGGATTGCCTTTTCTATAGTAAATTATTCAAAAAATAATTTTCAACTGTCGCAAATTTTAATTACGCCAGGGATTGCTTTTTCTATAGTAAATTATTCAAAAAATAATTTTTTACTGTCGCAAATTTTAATTACGCCAGGGATTGCCTTTTCTATAGTAAATTATTCAAAAAATAATTTTTTACTGTCGCAAATTTTAAATATCCCAGGGATTGCCTTTTCTATAGTAAATTATTCAAAAAATAATTTTCAACTGTCGCAAATTTTAATTGCGCCAGGGATTGCCTTTTCTATAGTAAATTATTCAAAAAATACATTTTTTACTCTCGCAAATTTCAATTTCGCCAGATAAATTTTTCACAAATTAATTTTCTACTGTCGCAAATTTTAATTACGCCAGGGATTGCCTTTTCTATAGTAAATTTTTCAAAAAATAATTTTTTACTCTCGCAAATTTTAATTACGCCAGGGATTGCCTATTCTATAGTAAATTATTCAAAAAATAATTTTCAACTGTCGCAAATTTTAATTACGCCAGGGATTGCCTTTTCTATAGTAAATTATTCAAAAAATAATTTTTTACTGTCGCAAATTTTAATTACGCCAGGGATTGCCTTTTCTATAGTAAATTATTCAAAAAATAATTTTTTACTGTCGCAAATTTTAGATATCCCAGGGATTGCCTTTTCTATAGTAAATTATTCAAAAAATAATTTTCTACTATCGCAAATTTTAATTACGCCAGGGATTGCCTTTTCTATAGTAAATTATTCAAAAAATAATTTTCTACTGTCGCAAATTTTAATTACGCCAGGGATTGCCTTTTCTATAGTAAATTATTCAAAAAATAGTTTTCAACTGTCGCAAATTTTAATTGCGCCAGGGATTGCCTTTTCTATAGTAAATTATTCAAAAAATAATTTTTTACTCTCGCAAATTTCAATTTCGCCAGATAAATTTTTCACAAATTAATTTTTCTACTGTCGCAAATTTTAATTACGCCAGGGATTGCCTTTTCTATAGTAAATTATTCAAAAAATAATTTTTTACTGTCGCAAATTTTAATTACGCCAGGGATTGCCTTTTCTATAGTAAATTATTCAAAAAATAATTTTCAACTGTCGCAAATTTTTATTACGCCAGAGATTGCCTTTTCTATAGTAAATTATTCAAAAAATAATTTTTTACTGCCGCAAATTTTAATTACGCCAGGGATTGCCTTTTCTATAGTAAATTATTCAAAAAATAATTTTTTACTGTCGCAAATTTTAAATATCCCAGGGATTTCCTTTTCTATAGTAAATTATTCAAAAAATAATTTTCTACTGTCGCAAATTTTAATTACGCCAGGGATTGCCTTTTCTATAGTAAATTATTCAAAAAATAATTTTCTACTGTCGCAAATTTTAATTACGCCAGGGATTGCCTTTTCTATAGTAAATTATTCAAAAAATAATTTTTTACTGTCGCAAATTTTAAGTGCGCCAGGGATTGCCTTTTCTATAGTAAATTATTCAAAAAATAATTTTCTACTGTCGCAAATTGTAATTACGCCAGGGATTGCCTTTTCTACAGTAAATTTTGCAAAAAATAATTTTATACTGTCGCAAATTTTAATCACGCCAGGGATTGCCTTTTCTATAGTTAATTATGCAAAAAATAATTTTCTACTGTCGCAAATTTTAATTACGCCAGGGATTGCCTTTTCTATAGTAAATTTCTCACAAATTAATTTTCTACTGTCGCAAATTTTAATTACGCCAGGGATTGCCTTTTCTATAGTAAATTTTGCAAAAAATAATTTTTTACTGTCGCAAATTTTAATTACGCCAGGGATTGCCTTTTCTATAGTAAATTTTTCATAAAATAATTTTCTACTGTCGCAAATTTTAATTACGCCAGGGATTGCCTTTTCTACAGCAAATTTTTCAAAAAATAATTTTTTACTGTCGCAAATTTTAAATATCCCAGGGAATGCCTTTTCTATAGTAAATTATTCAAAAAATAATTTTCAACTGTCGCAAATTTTAATTGCGCCAAGGATTGCCTTTTCTATAGTAAATTATTCAAAAAATAATTTTTTACTCTCGCAAATTTCAATTTCGCCAGATAAATTTTTCACAAATTAATTTTCTACTGTCGCAAATTTTAATTACGCCAGGGATTGCCTTTTCTATAGTAAATTATTCAAAAAATAATTTTTTACTGTCGCAAATTTTAATTACGCCAGGGATTGCCTTTTCTATAGTAAATTATTCAAAAAATAATTTTCAACTGTCGCAAATTTTAATTAGGCCAGGGATTGCCTTTTCTATAGTAAATTATTCAAAAAATAATTTTTTACTGCCGCAAATTTTAATTACGCCAGGGATTGCCTTTTCTATAGTAAATTATTCAAAAAATAATTTTTTACTGTCGCAAATTTTAAATATCCCAGGGATTTCCTTTTCTATAGTAAATTATTCAAAAAATAATTTTCTACTGTCGCAAATTTTAATTACGCCGGGGATTGCCTTTTCTATAGTAAATTATTCAAAAAATAATTTTCTACTGTCGCAAATTTTAATTACGCCAGGGATTGCCTTTTCTATAGTAAATTATTCAAAAAATAATTTTTTACTGTCGCAAATTTTAAGTGCGCCAGGGATTGCCTTTTCTATAGTAAATTATTCAAAAAATAATTTTCTACTGTCGCAAATTGCAATTACGCCAGGGATTGCCTTTTCTACAGTAAATTTTGCAAAAAATAATTTTATACTGTCGCAAATTTTAATCACGCCAGGGATTGCCTTTTCTATAGTTAATTATGCAAAAAATAATTTTCTACTGTCGCAAATTTTAATTACGCCAGGGATTGCATTTTCTATAGTAAATTTTTCACAAATTAATTTTCTACTGTCGCAAATTTTAATTACGCCAGGGATTGCCTTTTCTATAGTAAATTTTGCAAAAAATAATTTTTTACTGTCGCAAATTTTAATTACGCCAGGGATTGCCTTTTCTATAGTAAATTTTTCAAAAAATAATTTTTTACTATCGCAAGTTTTAATTACGCCAGGGATTGCCTTTTCTATAGTAAATTTTTCATAAAATAATTTTCTACTGTGGCAAATTTTAATTACGCCAGGGATTGCCTTTTCTACAGTAAATTTTTCAAAATATTAATTTTTTACTGTCGAAAATTTTAATTACGCCAGGGATTACCTTTTCTATAATAAATTATTCAAAAAATAATTTTCAACTCTCACAAATTTTAAATATCCCAGGGATTGCATTTTCTACAGTAAATTTTGCAAAAAATAATTTTTTACTGTCGCAAATTTTAATTACGCCAGGGATTGCCTTTTCCTATAGTAAATTTTTCAAAAAATAATTTTCTACTGTCGCAAATTTTAATTACGCCAGGTATTTCCTTTTCTATAGTAAATTCTTCAAAAAATAATTTTCTACTGTCGCAAATTTTAACTGGCCTGGGATTGCCTTTTCTATAGTAAATTATTCAAAAAATAATTTTCTACTGTCGCAAATTGTAATTACGCCAGGGATTGCCTCTTCTATAGTAAATTATTCAAAAAATAATTTTTTACTCTCGCAAATTTCAATTTCGCCAGGTAAATTATTCAAAAAATAATTTTCTACTGTCGCAAATTTTAAATACGCCAGGGATTGCCTTTTCTATAGTAAATTATTCAAAAAATAATTTTCTACTGTCGCAAATTTTAATTACGCCAGGGATTGCCTTTTCTATAGTAAATTATTCAAAAAATAATTTTCTACTGTCGCAAATTTTAAGTGCGCCAGGGATTGCCTTTTCTATAGTAAATTATTCCAAAAATAATTTTCTACTGTCGCAAATTGTAATTACGCCAGGGATTGCCTTTTCTACAGTAAATTTTGCAAAAAATAATTTTATACTGTCGCAAATTTTAATTACGCCAGGGATTGCCTTTTCTATAGTAAATTATTCAAAAAATAATTTTCTACTGTCGCAAATTTTAATTTCGCCAGGGATAGCCTTTTCTATAGTAAATTATTCAAAAAATAATTTTCTACTGTCGCAAATTTTAATTACGCCAGGGATTGCCTTTTCTATAGTAAATTATTCAAAAAATAATTTTCTACTGTCGCAAATTTAAAGTGCGCCAGGGATTGCCTTTTCTATAGTAAATTATTCAAAAAATAATTTTCTACTGTCGCAAATTGTAATTACGCCAGGGATTGCCTTTTCTACAGTAAATTTTGCAAAAAATAATTTTATACTGTCGCAAATTTTAATTACGCCAGGGATTGCCTTTTCTATAGTAAATTATTCAAAAAATAATTTTCTACTGTCGCAAATTGTAATTACGCCAGGGATTGCCTTTTCTATAGTAAATTTCTCACAAATTAATTTTCTACTGTCGCAAATTTTAATTACGCCAGGGATTGCCTTTTCTATAGTAAATTTTGCAAAAAATAATTTTCTACTGTTGCAAATTTTAATTGCGCCAGGGATTGCCTTTTCTATAGTAAATTATTCAAAAAATAATTTTCAACTGTCGCAAATTTTAAATATCCCAGGGATTGCCTTTTCTACAGTAAATTTTCCAAAAAATAATTTTTTACTGTCGCAAATTTTAATTACGCCAGGGATTGCCTTTTCTATAGTAAATTTTTCAAAAAATAATTTTTTACTATTGCAAGTTTTAATTACGCCAGGGATTGCCTTTTCTATAGTAAATTTTTCATAAAATAATTTTCTACTGTCGCAAATTTTAATTACGCCAGGGATTGCCTTTTCTACAGTAAATTTTTCAAAATATTAATTTTTTACTGTCGAAAATTTTAATTACGCCAGGGATTGCCTTTTCTATAATAAATTATTCAAAAAATAATTTTCAACTGTCGCAAATTTTAAATATCCCAGGGATTGCATTTTCTACAGTAAATTTTGCAAAAAATAATTTTTTACTGTCGCAAATTTTAATTACGCCAGGGATTGCCTTTTCTATAGTAAATTTTTCAAAAAATAATTTTCTACTGTCGCAAATTTTAATTACGCCAGGTATTTCCTTTTCTATAGTAAATTATTCAAAAAATAATTTTCTACTGTCGCAAATTTTAATTGCGCCAGGGATTGCCTTTTCTATAGTAAATTATTCAAAAAATAATTTTCTACTGTCGCAAATTGTAATTACGCCAGGGATTGCCTCTTCTATAGTAAATTATTCAAAAAATAATTTTTTACTCTCGCAAATTTCAATTTCGCCAGGTAAATTATTCAAAAAATAATTTTCTACTGTCGCAAATTTTAAATACGCCAGGGATTGCCTTTTCTATAGTAAATTATTCAAAAAATAATTTTCTACTGTCGCAAATTTTAATTACGCCAGGGATTGCCTATTCTATAGTAAATTATTCAAAAAATAATTTTCTACTGTCGCAAATTTTAAGTGCGCCAGGGATTGCCTTTTCTATAGTAAATTATTCAAAAAATAATTTTCTACTGTCGCAAATTGTAATTACGCCAGGGATTGCCTTTTCTACAGTAAATTTTGCAAAAAAATAATTTTATACTGTCGCAAATTTTAATTACGCCAGGGATTGCCTTTTCTATAGTAAATTATTCAAAAAATAATTTTCTACTGTCGCAAATTTTAATTACGCCAGGGATTGCCTTTTCTATAGTAAATTATTCAAAAAATAATTTTCTACTGTCGCAAATTTTAATTACGCCAGGGATTGCCTTTTCTATAGTAAATTATTCAAAAAATAATTTTCTACTGTCGCAAATTTTAAGTGCGCCAGGGATTGCCTTTTCTATAGTAAATTATTCAAAAAATAATTTTCTACTGTCGCAAATTGTAATTACGCCAGGGATTGCCTTTTCTACAGTAAATTTTGCAAAAAATAATTTTATACTGTCGCAAATTTTAATTACGCCAGGGATTGCCTTTTCTATAGTAAATTATTCAAAAAATAATTTTTTACTGTCGCAAATCTTAATTACGCCAGGGATTGCCTTTTCTATAGTAAATTATTCAAAAAATAATTTTTTACTGTCGCAAATTTTAAATATCCGAGGGATTGCCTTTTCTATAGTAAATTATTCAAAAAATAATTTTCAACTGTCGCAAATTTTAATTAAGCCAGGGATTGCCTTTTCTATAGTAAATTATTCAAAAAATAATTTTTTACTGTCGCAAATTTTAAATATCCCAGGGATTGCCTTTTCTATAGTAAATTATTCAAAAAATAATTCTCAACTGTCGCAAATTTTAATTGCGCCAGGGATTGCCTTTTCTATAGTAAATTATTCAAAAAATAATTTTTTACTCTCGCAAATTTCAATTTCGCCAGATAAATTTTTCACAAATTAATTTTCTACTGTCGCAAATTTTAATTACGCCAGGGATTGCCTTTTCTATAGTAAATTATTCAAAAAATAATTTTCTACTGTCGCAAATTGTAATTACGCCAGGGATTGCCTTTTCTACAGTAAATTTTGCAAAAAATAATTTTATACTGTCGCAAATTGTAATTACGCCAGGGATTGCCTTTTCTATAGTAAATTATTCAAAAAATAATTTTTTACTGTCGCAAATTTTAAATATCCCAGGGATTGCCTTTTCTATAGTAAATCATTCAAAAAATAATTTTCTACTGTCGCAAATTTTAAGTGCGCCAGGGATTGCCTTTTCTATAGTAAATTATTCAAAAAATAATTTTCTACTGTCGTAAATTGTAATTATGCCAGGGATTGCCTTTTCTACAGTAAATTTTGCAAAAAATAATTTTATACTGTCGCAAATTTTAATTACGCCAGGGATTGCCTTTTCTATAGTAAATTATTCAAAAAATAATTTTTTACTGTCGCAAATTTTAATTGCGCCAGGGATTGCCTTTTCTATAGTAAATTATTCAAAAAATAATTTTATACTGTCGCAAATTTTAATTACGCCAGGGATTGCCTTTTCTATAGTAAATTTTCCAAAAAATAATTTTCTACTGTCGCAAATTTTAAATATCCCAGGGATTGCCTTTTCTATAGTAAATTATTCAAAAAATAGTTTTATACTGTCGCAAATTTTAATTACGCCAAGGATTGCCTTTTCTATAGTAAATTTTTCAAAAAATAATTTTTCACTATCGCAAGTTTTAATTACGCCAGGGATTGCCTTTTCTATAGTAAATTATTCAAAAAATAATTTTTTACTGTCGCAAATTTTAATTGCGCCAGGGATTGCCTTTTCTATAGTAAATTATTCAAAAAATAATTTTCAACTGTCGCAAATTTTAATTACGCCAGGGATTGCCTTTTCTATAGTAAATTATTCAAAAATAATTTTCTACTGTCGCAAATTTTAATTGCGCCAGGGATTGCCTTTTCTATAGTAAATTATTCAAAAAATAATTTTATACTGTCGCAAATTTTAATTACGCCAGGGATTGCCTTTTCTATAGTAAATTATTCAAAAAATATTTTTTTACTGTCGCAAATTTTAAATATCCCAGGTATTGCCTTTTCTATAGTAAATTATTCAAAAAATAATTTTCAACTGTCGCAAATTTTAATTACGCCAAGGATTGCCTTTTCTATAGTAAATTATTCAAAAAATAATTTTCAACTGTCGCAAATTTTAATTACGCCAGGGATTGCCTTTTCTATAGTAAATTATTCAAAAAATAATTTTTTACTGTCGCAAATTTTAGTTACGCCAGGGATTGCCTTTTCTATAGTAAATTATTCAAAAAATAATTTTTTACTGTCGCAAATTTTAAATATCCCAGGGATTGCCTTTTCTATAGTAAATTATTCAAAAAATAATTTTCAACTGTCGCAAATTTTAATTGCGCCAGGGATTGCCTTTTCTATAGTAAATTATTCAAAAAATAATTTTTTACTCTCGCAAATTTCAATTTCGCCAGATAAATTTTTCACAAATTAATTTTCTACTGTCGCAAATTTTAATTACGCCAGGGATTGCCTTTTCTATAGTAAATTATTCAAAAAATAATTTTTTACTGTCGCAAATTTTAATTACGCCAGGGATTGCCTTTTCTATAGTAAATTATTCAAAAAATAATTTTCAACTGTCGCAAATTTTAATTACGCCAGGGATTGCCTTTTCTATAGTAAATTATTCAAAAAATAATTTTTTACTGTCGCAAATTTTAATTACGCCAGGGATTGCCTTTTCTATAGTAAATTATTCAAAAAATAATTTTTTACTGTCGCAAATTTTAGATATCCCAGGGATTGCCTTTTCTATAGTAAATTATTCAAAAAATAATTTTCTACTATCGCAAATTTTAATTACGCCAGGGATTTCCTTTTCTATAGTAAATTATTCAAAAAATAATTTTCTACTGTCGCAAATTTTAATTACGCCAGGGATTGCCTTTTCTATAGTAAATTATTCAAAAAATAATTTTCTACTGTCGCAAATTTTAAGTGCGCCAGAGATTGCCTTTTCTATAGTAAATTATTCAAAAAATAATTTTCTACTGTCGCAAATTGTAATTACGCCAGGGATTGCCTTTTCTACAGTAAATTTTGCAAAATATAATTTTATACTGTCGCAAATTTTAATTACGCCAGGGATTGCCTTTTCTATAGTAAATTATTCAAAAAATAATTTTCTACTGTCGCAAATTTTAATTACGCCAGGGATTGCCTTTTCTATAGTAAATTTCTCACAAATTAATTTTCTACTGTCGCAAATTTTAATTACGTCAGGGATTGCCTTTTCTATAGTAAATTTTGCAAAAAATAATTTTCTACTGTTCCAAATTTTAATTGCGCCAGGGATTGCCTTTTCTATAGTAAATTATTCAAAAAATAATTTTCAACTTTCGCAAATTTTAAATATCCCAGGGATTGACTTTTCTACAGTAAATTTTGCAAAAAATAATTTTTTACTGTCGCAAATTTTAATTACGCCAGGGATTGCCTTTTCTATAGTAAATTTTTCAAAAAATAATTTTTTACTATCGCAAGTTCTAATTACGCCAGGGATTGCCTTTTCTATAGTAAATTTTTAAAAAAAATAATTTTCTACTGTCGCAAATTTTAATTACGCCAGGGATTGCCTTTTCTACAGTAAATTTTTCAAGATATTAATTTTTTACTGTCGAAAATTGTAATTACGCCAGGGATTGCCTTTTCTATAGTAAATTATTCAAAAAATAATTTTCAACTGTCGCAAATTTTAAATATCCCAGGGATTGCCTTTTCTACAGTAAATTTTGCAAAAAATAATTTTTTACTGTCGCAAATTTTAATTACGCCAGGGATTGCCTTTTCTATAGTAAATTATTCAAAAAATAATTTTTTACTGTCGCAAATTTTAAATATCCCAGGGATTGCCTTTTCTATAGTGAATTATTCAAAAAATAATTTTCAACTGTCGCAAATTTTAATTGCGCCAGGGATTGCCTTTTCTATAGTAAATTATTCAAAAAATAATTTTCTACTGTCGCAAATTTTAAGTGCGCCAGGGATTGCCGTTTCTATAGTAAATTATTCAAAAAATAATTTTCTATTGTCGCAAATTGTAATTACGCCAGGGATTGCCTTTTCTACAGTAAATTTTGCAAAAAAATAATTTTATACTGTCGCAAATTTTAATTACGACAGGGATTGCCTTTTCTATAGTTAATTATTCAAAAAATAATTTTCTACTGTCGCAAATTTTAATTACGCCAGGGATTGCCTTTTCTCTAGAAAATTTCTCACAAATTAATTTTCTATTGTCGCAAATTTTAATTACGCCAGGGATTGCCTTTTCTATAGTAAATTTTGCAAAAAATAATTTTCTACTGTTGCAAATTTTAATTGCGCCAGGTACTGCCTTTTCTATAGTAAATTATTCAAAAAATATTTTTCAACTGTCGCAGATTTTAAATATCCCAGGGATTGCCTTTTCTACAGTAAATTTTACAAAAAATAATTTTTTACTGTCGCAAATTTTAATTACGCCAGGGATTGCCTTTTCTATAGTAAATTATTCAAAAAATAATTTTTTACTGTCGCAAATTTTAAATATCCCAGGGAATGCCTTTTCTATAGTAAATTATTCAAAAAATAATTTTCAACTGTCGCAAATTTTAATTGCGCCAAGGATTGCCTTTTCTATAGTAAATTATTCAAAAAATAATTTTTTACTCTCGCAAATTTCAATTTCGCCAGATAAATTTTTCACAAATTAATTTTCTACTGTCGCAAATTTTAATTACGCCAGGGATTGCCTTTTCTATAGTAAATTATTCAAAAAATAATTTTTTACAGTCGCAAATTTTAAATATCCCAGGGATTTCCTTTTCTATAGTAAATTATTCAAAAAATAATTTTCTACTGTCGCAAATTTTAATTACGCCAGGGATTGCCTTTTCTATAGCAAATTATTCAAAAAATAATTTTCTACTGTCGCAAATTTTAATTACGCCAGGGATTGCCTTTTCTATAGTAAATTATTCAAAAAATAATTTTTTACTGTCGCAAATTTTAAGTGCGCCAGGGATTGCCTTTTCTATAGTAAATTATTCAAAAAATAATTTTCTACTGTCGCAAATTGTAATTACGCCAGGGATTGCCGTTTCTACAGTAAATTTTGCAAAAAATAATTTTATACTGTCGCAAATTTTAATCACGCCAGGGATTGCCTTTTCTATAGTTAATTATGCAAAAAATAATTTTCTACTGTCGCAAATTTTAATTACGACAGGGATTGCCTTTTCTATAGTAAATTTCTCACAAATTAATTTTCTACTGTCGCAAATTTTAATTACGCCAGGGATTGCCTTTTCTATTGTAAATTTTGCAAAAAATAATTTTTTACTGTCGCAAATTTTAATTACGCCAGGGATTGCCTTTTCTATAGTAAATTTTTCAAAAAATAATTTTTCACTATCGCAAGTTTTAATTACGCCAGGGATTGCCTTTTCTATAGTAAATTTTTCATAAAATAATTTTCTACTGTCGCAAATTTTAATTACGCCAGGGATTGCCTTTTCTACAGTAAATTTTTCAAAATATTAATTTTTTACTGTCGAAAATTTTAATTACGCCAGGGATTGCCTTTTCTATAATAAATTATTCAAAAAATAATTTTCAACTCTCGCAAATTTTAAATATCCCAGGGATTGCATCTTCTACAGTAAATTTTGCAAAAAATAATTTTTTACTGTTGCAAGTTTTAATTACGCCAGGGATTGCCTTTTCTATAGTAAATTTTTCAAAAAATAATTTTCTACTGTCGCAAATTTTAATTACGCCAGGTATTTCCTTTTCTATAGTAAATTATTCAAAAAATAATTTTCTACTGTCGCAAATTTTAATTGCGCCAGGGATTGCCTTTTCTATAGTAAATTATTCAAAAAATAATTTTCTACTGTCGCAAATTGTAACTACGCCAGGGATTGCCTCTTCTATAGTAAATTATTCAAAAAATAATTTTTTACTCTCGCAAATTTCAATTTCGCCAGGTAAATTATTCAAAAAATAATTTTCTACTGTCGCAAATTTCAAATACGCCAGGGATTGCCTTTTCTATAGTAAATTATTCAAAAAATAATTTTCTACTGTCGCAAATTTTAATTACGCCAGGGATTGCCTTTTCTATAGTAAATTATTCAAAAAATAATTTTCTACTGTCGCAAATTTTAAGTGCGCCAGGGATTGCCTTTTCTATAGTAAATTATTCAAAAAATAATTTTCTACTGTCGCAAATTGTAATTACGCCAGGGATTGCCTTTTCTACAGTAAATTTTGCAAAAAATAATTTTATACTGTGGCAAATTTTGATTACGCCAGGGATTGCCTTTTCTATAGTAAATTATTCAAAAAATAATTTTCTACTGTCGCAAATTTTAATTACGCCAGGGATTGCCTTTTCCATAGTAAATTATTCAAAAAATAATTTTCTACTGTCGCAAATTTTAAGTGCGCCAGGGATTGCCTTTTCTATAGTAAATTATTCAAAAAATAATTTTCTACTGTCGCAAATTGTAATTACGCCAGGGATTGCCTTTTCTACAGTAAATTTTGCAAAAAATAATTTTATACTGTCGCAAATTTTAATTACGCCAGGGATTGCCTTTTCTATAGTAAATTATTCAAAAAATAATTTTCTACTGTCGCAAATTGTAATTACGCCAGGGATTGCCTTTTCTATAGTAAATTTCTCACAAATTAATTTTCTACTGTCGCAAATTTTAATTACGCCAGGGATTGCCTTTTCTATAGTAAATTCTGCAAAAAATAATTTTCTACTGTTGCAAATTTTAATTGCGCCAGGGATTGCCTTTTCTATAGTAAATTATTCAAAAAATAATTTTCAACTGTCGCAAATTTTAAATATCCCAGGGATTGCCTTTTCTACAGTAAATTTTGCAAAAAATAATTTTTTACTGTCGCAAATTTTAATTACGCCAGGGATTGCCTTTTCTATAGTAAATTTTTCAAAAAATAATTTTTTACTATCGCAAGTTTTAATTACGCCAGGGATTGCCTTTTCTATAGTAAATTTTTCATAAAATAATTTTCTACTGTCGCAAATTTTAATTACGCCAGGGATTGGCTTTTCTACAGTAAATTTTTCAAAATATTAATTTTTTACTGTCGAAAATTTTAATTACGCCAGGGATTGCCTTTTCTATAATAAATTATTCAAAAAATAATTTTCAACTGTCGCAAATTTTAAATATCCCAGGGATTGCATTTTCTACAGTAAATTTTGCAAAAAATAATTTTTTACTGTCGCAAATTTTAATTACGCCAGGTATTGCCTTTTCTATAGTAAATTATTCAAAAAATAATTTTCTACTGTCGCAAATTTTAATTACGCCAGGTATTTCCTTTTCTATAGTAAATTATTCAAAAAATAATTTTCTACTGTCGCAAATTTTAATTGCGCCAGGGATTGCCTTTTCTATAGTAAATTATTCAAAAAATAATTTTCTACTGTCGCAAATTGTAATTACGCCAGGGATTGCCTCTTCTATAGTAAATTATTCAAAAAATAATTTTTTACTCTCGCAAATTTCAATTTCGCCAGGTAAATTATTCAAAAAATAATTTTCTACTGTCGCAAATTTTAAATACGCCAGAGATTGCCTTTTCTATAGTAAATTATTCAAAAAATAATTTTCTACTGTCGCAAATTTTAATTACGCCAGGGATTTCCTTTTCTATAGTAAATTATTCAAAAAATAATTTTCTACTGTCGCAAATTTTAATTACGCCAGGGATTTCCTTTTCTATAGTAAATTATTCAAAAAATAATTTTTTACTGTCGCAAATTTTAATTACGCCAGGGATTGCCTTTTCTATAGTAAATTATTCAAAAAATAATTTTCTACTGTCGCAAATTGTAATTACGCCAGGGATTGCCTTTTCTACAGTAAATTTTGCAAAAAATAATTTTATACTGTCGCAAATTTTAATTACGCCAGGGATTGCCTTTTCTATAGTAAATTATTCAAAAAATAATTTTCTACTGTCGCAAATTTTAATTACGCCAGGGATTGCCTTTTCTATAGTAAATTATTCAAAAAATAATTTTCTACTGTCGCAAATTTTAATTACGCCAGGGATTGCCTTTTCTATAGTAAATTATTCAAAAAATAATTTTCTACTGTCGCAGATTTTAAGTGCGCCAGGGATTGCCTTTTCTACAGTAAATTTTGCAAAAAATAATTTTATATTGTCGCAAATTTTAATTACGCCAGGGATTGCCTTTTCTATAGTAAATTATTCAAAAAATAATTTTCTACTGTCGCAAATTGTAATTACGCCAGGGATTGCCTTTTCTATAGTAAATTATTCAAAAAATAATTTTTTACTGTCGCAAATTTTAAATATCCGAGGGATTGCCTTTTCTATAGTAAATTATTCAAAAAATAATTTTCAACTGTCGCAAATTTTAATTACGCCAGGGATTGCCTTTTCTATAGTAAATTATTCAAAAAATAATTTTCAATTGTCGCAAATTTTAATTACGCCAGGGATTGCCTTTTCTATAGTAAATTATTCAAAAAATAATTTTTTACTGTCGCAAATTTTAATTACGCCAGGGATTGCCTTTTCTATAGTAAATTATTCAAAAAATTATTTTCAACTGTCGCAAATTTTAAATATCCCAGGGATTGCCTTTTCTATAGTAAATTATTCAAAAAATAATTTTATAATGTCGCAAATTCTAAGTGCGCCAGGGATTGCCTTTTCTATAGTAAATTATTCAAAAAATAATTTTCTACTGTCGCAAATTTTAAATACGGCAGGGATTGCCTTTTCTATAGTAAATTATTCAAAAAATAATTTTCTACTGTCGCAAATTTTAAATATCCCAGGGATTGCCTTTCCTATAGTAAATTTTGCAAAAAATAATTTTTTACTCTCGCAAATTTTAATTGCGCCAGGGATTGCCTTTCCTATAGTAAACTTTTCAAAAAATAATTTTCTACTGTCGCAAATTTTAATTACGCCAGGGATTGCCTTTTCTATAGTAAATTATTCAAAAAATAATTTTCTACTGTCGCAAATTTTAATTGCGCCAAGGATTGCCTTTTCTATAGTGAATTATTCAAAAAATAATTTTCTACTGTCGCAAATTGTAATTACGACAGGGATTGCCTTTTCTATAGTAAATTATTCAAAAAATATTTTTTTACTCTCGCAAATTTCAATTTCGCAAGGTAAGCTATTCAAAAAATAATTTTCTACTGTCGCAAATTTTGAATACGCCAGGGATTGCCTTTTCTATAGTAAATTATTCAAAAAATAATTTTCTACTGTCGCAAATTTTAAATATCCCAGGGATTGCCTTTTCTATAGTAAATTTTGCAAAAAATAATTTTTTACTGTCGCAAATTTTAAGTGCGCCAGGGATTGCCTTTTCTATAGTAAATTATTCAAAAAATAATTTTTTACTGTCGCAAATTTTAATTACGCCAGGGATTGCCTATTCTATAGTAAATTATTCAAAAAATAATTTTCAACTGTCGCAAATTTTAATTGCGCCAGGGATTGCCTTTTCTATAGTAAACTTTTCAAAAAATAGTTTTCTACTGTCGCAAATTTTAAATACGCCAGGGATTGCCTTTTCTATAGTAAATTATTCAAAAAATAATTTTCTACTGCCGCAAATTTTAAATATCCCAGGGATTGCCTTTTCTATAGTAAATTTTGCAAAAAATAATTTTTTACTGTCGCAAATTTTAATTGCGCCAGGGATTGCCTTTTCTATAGTAAATTATTCAAAAAATAATTTTCAACTGTCGCAAATTTTAATTGCGCCAGGGATTGCCTTTTCTATAGTAAATTATTCAAAAAATAATTTTCAACTGTAGCAAATTTTAAATACGGCAGGGATTGCCTTTTCTATAGTAAATTATTCAAAAAATAATTTTCTACTGTCGCAAATTTTAAATATCCCAGGGATTGCCTTTTCTATAGTAAATTTTGCAAAAAATAATTTTTTACTCTCGCAAATTTTAATTGCGCCAGGGACTGCCTTTCCTATAGTAAACTTTTCAAAAAATAATTTTCTACTGTCGCAAATTTTAATTACGCCAGGGATTGCCTTTTCTATAGTAAATTATTCAAAAAATATTTTTCTACTGTCGCAAATTTTAATTGCGCCAAGGATTGCCTTTTCTATAGTGAATTATTCAAAAAATAATTTTCTACAGTCGCAAATTGTAATTACGACAGGGATTGCCTTTTCTATAGTAAATTATTCAAAAAATATTTTTTTACTCTCGCAAATTTCAATTTCGCAAGGTAAGTTATTCAAAAAATATTTTTCTACTGTCGCAAATTTTGAATACGCCAGGGATTGCCTTTTCTATAGTAAATTATTCAAAAAATAATTTTCTACTGTCGCAAATTTTAAATATCCCAGGGATTGCCTTTTCTATAGTAAATTTTGCAAAAAATAATTTTTTACTGTCGCAAATTTTAAGTGCGCCAGGGATTGCCTTTTCTATAGTAAATTATTCAAAAAATAATTTTTTACTGTCGCAAATTTTAATTACGCCAGGGATTGCCTTTTCTATAGTAAATTATTCAAAAAATAATTTTCAACTGTCGCAAATTTTAATTGCGCCAGGGATTGCCTTTTCTATAGTAAACTTTTCAAAAAATAATTTTCTACTGTCGCAAATTTTAATTGCGCCAGGGATTGCCTTTTTTATAGTAAACTTTTCAAAAAATAATTTTATACTGTCGCAAATTTTAATTACGCCAGGGATTGCCTTTTCTATAGTAAATTATTCAAAAAATAATTTTTTACTGTCGCAAATTTTAATTACGCCAGGGATTGCCTTTTCTATAGTAAATTATTCAAAAAATTATTTTTTACTGTCGCAAATTTTAAATATCCCAGGAATTGCCTTTTCTATAGTAAATTATTCAAAAAATAATTTTCAACTGTCGCAAATTTTAAATACGCCAGGGATTGCCTTTTCTATAGTAAATTATTCAAAAAATAATTTTCTACTGTCGCAAATTTTAATTACGCCAGGGATTGCCTTTTCTATAGTAAATTATTCAAAAAATAATTTTCTACTGTCGCAAATTTTAATTACGCCAGGGATTGCCTTTTCTATAGTAAATTATTCAAAAAATAATTTTCAACTGTCGCAAATTTTAATTACGCCAGGGATTGCCTTTTCTATAGTAAATTATTCAAAAAATAATTTTTTACTGTCGCAAATTTTAATTACGCCAGGGATTGCCTTTTCTATAGTAAATTATTCAATAAATTATTTTTTACTGTCGCAAATTTTAAATATCCCAGGAATTGCCTTTTCTATAGTAAATTATTCAAAAAATAATTTTCAACTGTCGCAAATTTTAATTGCGCCAGGGATTGCCTTTCTATAGTAAATTATTCAAAAAATAATTTTTTACTCTCGCAAATTTCAATTTCGCCAGGTAAATTTTTCAAAAATTAATTTTCTATTGTCGCAAATTTTAATTACGCCAGGGATTGCCTTTTCTATAGTAAATTATTCAAAAAATAATTTTTTACTGTCGCAAATTTTAAATATCCCAGTGATTGCCTTTTCTATAGTAAATTATTCAAAAAATAATTTTCAACTGTCGCAAATTTTAATTACGCCAGGGATTGCCTTTTCTATAGTAAATTATTCAAAAAATAATTTTTTTTTGTCGCAAATTTTAATTACGCCAGGGATTGCCTTTTCTATTGTAAATTTTGCAAAAAATAATTTTCAACTGTCGCAAATTTTAAATATCCCAGGGATTGCCGTTTCTACAGTAAATTTTGCAAAAAATAATTTTATACTGTCGCAAATTTTAAGTGCGCCAGGGAATGCCTTTTCTATAGTAAATTATTCAAAAAATAATTTTCTACTGTCGCAAATTTCAAATACGCCAGGGATTGCCTTTTCTATAGTAAATTATTCAAAAAATAATTTTCTACTGTCGCAAATTTTAATTACGCCAGGGATTGCCTTTTCTATAGTAAATTATTCAAAAAATAATTTTCTACTGTCGCAAATTTTAATTACGCCAGGGATTGCCTTTTCTATAGTAAATTATTCAAAAAATAATTTTTTACTGTCGCAAATTTTAAATATCCCAGGGATTGCCTTTTCTATAGTAAATTATTCAAAAAATAATTTTCATCTGTCGCAAATTTTAATTACGCCAGGGATTGCCTTTTCTATAGTAAATTATTCAAAAAATAATTTTTTACTGTCGCAAATTTTAAATATCCCAGGGATTGCCTTTTCTATAGTAAATTATTCAAAAAATAATTTTCAACTGTTGCAAATTTCAAATCCGCCAGGGATTGCCTTTTCTATAGTAAATTATACAAAAAATAATTTTTTACTATCGCAAGTTTTAATTGCGCCAGGGATTGCCTTTTCTACAGTAAATTTTGCAAAAAATAATTTTCAACTGTCGCAAATTTTAAATATCCCAGCGATTGCCTTTTCTACAGTAAATTTTGCAAAAAATAATCTTATACTGTCGCAAATTTTAAGTGCGCCAGGGATTGCCTTTTCTATAGTAAATTATTCAAAAAATAATTTTCTACTGTCGCAAATTTTAAATACGCCAGGGATTGCCTTTTCTATAGTAAATTATTCAAAAAATAATTTTCTACTGTCTCAAATTTTAAATATCCCAGGGATTGCCTTTTCTATAGTAAATTTTGCAAAAAATAATTTTTTACTTTCGCAAATTTTAATTGCGCCAGGGATTGCCTTTTCTATAGTAAACTTTTCAAAAAATAATTTTCTACTGTCGCAAATTTTAATTACGCCAGGGATTGCCTTTTCTATAGTAAATTATTCAAAAAATAATTTTCTACTGTCGCAAATTTTAATTGCGCCAGAGATTGCCTTTTCTATAGTAAATTATTCAAAAAATAATTTTCTACTGTCGCAAATTGTAATTACGCCAGGGATTGCCTTTTCTATAGTAAATTATTCAAAAAATAATTTTCTACTGTCGCAAATTTTAAGTGCGCCAGGGATTGCCTTTTCTATAGTAAATTATTCAAAAAATAATTTTCTACTGTCGCAAATTGTAATTACGCCAGGGATTGCCTTTTCTATAGTAAATTATTTGTAGTATCTTTTATAATTTTTAAAGAAAAACCTGGGAGCAGTCGTGTGACTTTGACTCCACTGGAGCGGCTATTAACAGCTCAGACTCCGAGATAAAATGGGGGTATGAATAGTAGGAGCAGCTGTACAGCTTAGTACTCCTATGTGGAATAATACACGACGGTTTGTAACTTTCTCGATAAATCAAGAGAACTGAATGAATTCAATTTATTGATCGTTCTTAGCCTATATATACATAATTAGTAACCTATGGTACCCTATTCTTACTATTCTAAATGCTGACGCTGGGCGAGTAAGCAATGTGCATAAAATTATGATGACATGCATTTACGCGTGAAACCCCTTGACGATGAATCGTTTGGGTCAGTGGTGCAATCGCTTGCTTGTTGCAAATAAATGTATGTCATTATTATCATCAATTATTTTCGATTATGAATGGTGTTGTAATAAATTTGTGCTGATTAATTTTAGCGTTTTACATTTGTTGTGAAATTTGTGTTTACAGCTTTTTAGTGTTGTTTGTATTTATGGTATTAAATGTATATCACACCTTTCCCCCTTAGGGAAAAAAAAAAATTTGTGTTTACATAAATTTTTTTTTTTTTTTTTTTTTTTTTTTTTTTTTTTTTTTTTTTTTTTTTTTTTTTTTTTTTTTTTTTTATAGTTTGTTTACGTTAAACCTTAATTGTTTGCTCGCCGCAATGAAGCATTTTATCGCTTATGTATACTAATAGTTCATATGGTATGTTTTTGTATGTAGCTGATTATAATGAGTCTTAATTCCTAGTCGTATTTACATATACCTACTTATATATAGTTTATTATTATAGTTCTTAATTGCTCAATGGCATTAGTAATTGGGATCTTTATTGTTTACGTTTACTTATCTAGTTGATTACAATAATTCTTATTTGTCTACACCGGTGTGTAATCTAATTTAACATGCTAGAGATAGTTAGAATAATAGTACATAATTTTTAATTTTCTATCTTTCTTAGCCTATTCTTATGTATTTTGATTTTGTTCTTATTTATATCTTCGATAATGCAATTTACGTTGTCTATTGATTTAATTATATAAGGTCCGTTGTATAGAGGATCTAGTTTTCGTCTATTTTGTACTGTCATTAGTACTTTGTCGCCTACTTTGATTGATATTGGTTTGCAATTAGCATCCTTGACTTGCTTTCTTCGCACTTTAGATGCCTGGAGGTATTGTTTTGCCTTACCTATGGCTTGTTGAAGTCTGTATTTCATCTCTTTACTATACAGGTCATAATTATACACGGGATCTGGTCTATCAATTGTGAGTTCTGAAGGTAGGTCTATATTTTTGGCAAATATGAGTTCGAATGGTGTGTAGCCATGTACGGTGTTTGGTGTGGTGTTGTAGCAGAATGCGTAATATGGAATCCATGTATCCCAATCGTCTCTATTGTCATTAACAAAACATCTGAGATATTCATTTAGGCACTTGTGGTTTCTTTCTAGTGCTCCGATCGTTTCGGGATGTGCGGCGGTCGCGAACAGTTGTTTTATTTTCAGTATATTACATACTTCCGCAAAGACCTGGTTTTTGTATTCCGTTCCTAGATCAGTTTTAATTTTGCTCATAGGTCCGTATGTTAGTATGAACCCATTCACTATGGCTCTTGCTATGGAATTTGCTTCCTTGTCCTTTGTGGGTATTATTACTATATACTTGCTTAGATCGCATTGCATTGTTACTGCGTATCTGTTATCGTTGGTGGTTTTTGTAAATGGGCCGACTGTGTCAATGGATACAATGTCGAAAACTTTTGTTGGTGTTGTAGTTATTTCCATATGCTCTTTATTATGCTTTTGGTGCTTATTTTTCGCACAAAGCTCGCATCTGTTTATATATTTCGCTATTGTTTTCCTCATTTTCTTCCATTTGTACATTTCCTTCAGCTTTTTATACAGTCTTGATTGACCCAGATGTCCTCCTGTAGGTGTGGAGTGATAGTTATGTAGGATTTCGTTTATTTTCGTTGTTTCTGATATGTACCGTTGCGGTTTGAAAATTTTAACGTTTATATTTTTTAATACTTTGTTTCCTAGGATTTTAAATGCGGTTAAATTAATTATTTTAAATATCTCGCTTTCTGCAGAAAGTTTCAGAGTCTTGGTCTGAAATTGTTTATATATATCATTATCCAATACTTCGAGTACCTGCTCTAGTGCGGGCTCTACTGGTTGGTTGTTTTTTATATTTATATACCGCTTATATTTTATTTCATACTTGTGCACTATATTTATTTCTATTTGTGTTTCTTTATTACTGCAGTTCTCAATTTTTACTTTTAGTTCAGGTAATTTGGCTATCTTTGTTGGAGATGGTATCTCCCAAACGCGCAGTTGATCAGGCTGCGGGACTATAGGAGTATTTTTCATTTCATCGGACATTATGTTTTGTTCTTTTTGTTTTTTCATTGCTCGGGTTTGGACGCGTCGGACATTTATTTCCTTCAAATCATTAATGTCAAGTTGTATTCTTGATAACGCGTCGGGTCCGTTATTTCCTTTTCCTTTAATGTATTTGACTTCGAAATCGAATTCCTCTAAATCTAACCTCATTCGTGTTAGTTTAGATGATGGGTTTTTCATGCCAAAAAGATATGTTAAGGGTCGATGGTCTGTTCTTATTGTGAATTTTCTGCCATAAACATAAGGCTTAAAATGTATAATTGCCCAATGTATTGCTGCGAGTTCCTTTTCAATTACTGACTTATTTTTTTCTCCGGCAGTAAATGTTTTACTAGCGTATGCGATTGGGTGTTCTGTTCCGTCGACACTTTGTGATAAGATTGCTCCACATGCAGCATTCGAGGCGTCTGTGGAAATGGTGAATTGGGTTTTGAAATCAGGGTGCTGCAGTATTATTGGGGATATCAAACTTGATTTGAGAGCATCGAAAGATTTTTGTTGGATTTCTGCCCATTCGAATTTTGTGTTTTTCCGGAGTAGTTTGTTTAACGGTAGTGCTATTTCTGCAAAGTTGGGGATGAAACGGCGGTAATAATTACAGAATGCTACGAATCGTCTGACTTCGTCGGCGTTTTTTGGGATAGGATAATTTTTAACTACCTCGTATTTTGAACTGTCTGGGCTTATGCCTTGTGCTGATATTCGATGTCCAAGATAGGTGACTTCGGTTTGGAAAAATTTGCATTTTTCAGGATTTAATTTGAGATTACGCTCTCGTAATCTGTTAAATACTGTTTGTAAGTTTTTTATATGGTGTGACTGTGAACATCCGACGACTATGATGTCGTCAATGTACAGAAAGGCTATTTCCGGTGGTAGACCCGTCATGGCGATGGTCATCATCCTTTGGAAACTATTTGGACTTATATTAAGTCCGAAAGGAAGTCGTGTGTACTGGTAGTGACCTTGGTTAGTTGAAAAAGCTGTGAACTTTCTAGAAGATTCCTCTAATGGTATTTGGTGGAATCCGGACATAAGGTCAAGTGTAGAGAAGTATTTGGCTCGGCCCATTTGGTCGAGTATCTCTTCTATACGCGGTAAGGGAAATTTATCTGCCAGAACTTTTTTATTAAGATTCCTAAAATCAACTACTAAACGCCATTTTTTATTTTGGTTGTTGGATTTTTTGGGTACTAGTAGTATTGGAGAATTAAAGTGAGAAACAGAGTTCTCTATTATTCCGTCTACTAGCATTTTGTCTACCTGCCTATTAATCTCGGTTTTGTGTGCTTCTGGTATTCGGTAGTTTTTTGTGTATACTGCTCTATTATCAGTTAGTTCTATATTTTGTTTGTAGAAGTTATTGGTTGTTAGAGGTTCACTTTCTAACGCAAATATGTCTTCATATTCTCGGCATAATTCTTCGAATTGAAGTTTGGCGTAGTTTGGAATGCTGTTTAAGTTTAATTTGGAGATAGCTTGTTCTGTTCTTTTTGATTTTATTGTGTCTGTATTAATGACGTTAAAGTCTGAGAGGTGTTGTGTTATTATGTCGGAATGTTGTAGTGTGGTGGTTTTGTTTGTAGTGTTTAGTATCCTGACTAGTGGGTAATTTTGTGAAGTTACTGATCCTGCAATGAATATGCCTGGGTGGATTTCTTGTCCAATGATTACCATATCATTGGCACCTTCTTGTTTTTTAACCTTGAACTTTCTTATTATTTCACATCGGGGTGGTATGATAATAGAATTTTCGGATGGACCATTCAGTATTGGGATCTCTGCCGAACTTTCAGGTGTGTTTAATGTAAGGATCCACGTATCATAATCGATAGTGGTCTTGAATTTTGTTAGGAAATCTAGTCCTAAAATTGCATCAGCCCCGAGGGAGAAATCATCTTCTACTATCTGGAATAAATGTTCGACCGCAAACTGGTCGTTAAAATGTAATTTTGTGTATGTTGCCCCAATCGACTGCCTCTTAGTATCCGTAACCCCTTGGATAATACAAGTGTTTTTAGGATAGTAAAGTTGGTCTTTATTAATTTTTCCCCTCTTGAATATGGATATTTCTGCCCCTGTGTCTACAATCAGAGTACATACTGACCCGCACATGTCGACATACGCTTTAATAAAGTTTGTTAAGGATAGGTTTAGGCAATGTATTCTTGGCTTGAATTCGTCGCAGCCCCCAACCGTGTTGTTTCTTCCTCTGGTTGGGGGGCTTGATATTCCCCCGATTCGAAGTAGTTTACATTTCTTCTTTGATTATAGGTATTATTATTATTTGCTCGCAGATTATTCTGGTAGCGACTACTGTTATTTGGTGCAGCATCACCGAAATATCTTTTATCGCGGTGGTTATATTGATTTCGTGGGTGGTTTTGTCTATTATTGGCTGCCATATTTCTATTGTACTGTTGTTTGGGCCAGCGCTCCCTGTTCCTGTTAAAATTATTTTGATTGTTGAACCCTTGCGTATTATTATAATGAAACTTTCTTGATGGGTTGGTATTATAATGCAGGACACTGCTTGGCTGCGGCTTATCTACTGCTATTGCCTTCGCTGCTAATTCTGAAAGTGTTCCTAGGCTACTAGCTTTTAGTATAATCGCTGTTTCTGTATTGGCAACATTGTTCATAAATGACTGTATTGAAAATTTTTCGGCCAATTTTTCAGCTGCTTCTCCAGCTGCTACTTTCTCTGTTATAAAGGCTCTAGTCAGCTGGCCTGATAGATTTTCTATCTGATTGGAAAAGTCTGCAAGTTTTCTGTTACCTTGCTGGCATGATCGCAGTTGTGCCAGAATAGCATCTGACGATAATTTTGCCGAAAATTTTTCTTTTAATTTGGCTTTGATCGTTGATACTGTATTTGTGCCCTCCGATATTACGTACTTGGCTTTTCCAGTTATACGTGTCTTGATGAATTTGATCATGATGGTTTTATGTTCGTTTGCTGTTAACTCGTCTAGTAGTTCCATAGACTCGATAAAAGAATCAGTTTCATCCAGCTTTCCATCGTAGGGTTGTATGAGCGATGTAGCTGTTTTTATGTCAAAACCCATCTTTGTTTGTTTTTGTGTATTTATGTTTTCTAAGATTTTGTTTGCTATACTTTCAATTTCTTCGTAGATAACTTTTATCTTCAATATTGTTTCGACGTCCGCTTGTTTAAGTGCGTTTTCTTTTGCCTTGGCACAGAGTTGATTTGTTAACTTTTCTTTCTCTTGCAGAGTTTTCTCAGAATAAGGACGGTTTTTACTTTTCTTAAAATTGTCCAGAATATTTTCTAGTTCGTCCTTAATCTTTATAAGTGCTTCCATTTATCAGACGGTTGATATGTTTAATTTTGCTGGGGTACTGAGGTATCTTTTCCTTAAACCCCTCCTATGATCTTTGTACAGTATGTATACAAATTCAATGATTTTAATTGCAACCAATATGCATAAAATTATTATTATCTGATTATTCTCGACCGAAACTGTATCCTCTATAATTAGATTATTAACAATTTCCCCGTTGTTATCTGAAGTTTTGGATTGCGTTTTACCCATTACTGAAAATGTTTCGCTTGTTTCCAACAACGTCAAGCAAACAGCAAAAGAAAAAATTTTTTTTTTTTTTTTTTTTTTTTTTTTTTTTTTTTTTTTTTTTTACATATTAATTATTTAATTATTATTATACCTTTATACTACGCTACTTCTACTTTATATTTTAAAAAAAAATAAATTTTAAATTAGATCATTAAACCCTTATCTCTTCCTTTTGATGACGTTCAGTTGTTTTTTTGTCAATATTATTAGTTTGTTGTATTTTTCCCGTTCCTCCTCAGTTGCTGCTAACTCGACAAGTACCTTGTAATTTTGAAGTTCCTGTGCAATTTTTTGTCTCTTGCCTCCTCTTTTTCGTGGTTTTGTCTCCTGAGTTTTTACACTGCTTGTGTTTCTGCTTCTATACTCCTCGATGGTGATTCTTTTTGGACCCGCTTCGTATGGTGGAGGATTTTCGTTGTCCAGCCTTGATTTGGGGATGTACGGCGTCGGCTTCTTATTTACTGGATACAGTGTTATGCCTTCTATATTCCTCTCTGGTATCTTCTTAGTTTCTTCAATAGTCTTGAAAATGTGATTGAAGATGGCATCTATCTCGTTCATACTAAAATTTCTTCTGATTGGTACTGGTAGTGGATGTAGTCGTCTTCGCAGTTTTTTGGTGGTTGTTACTATGTCACCGTAAAAGTTTCTATTATTTATGAAAATTCCCAGCTGCACTTTTGATGATGATATTATGGTCTGCAGATTCGCAAAGTTACAAATTTCGCAGTTTCTACGATGTCACGGTCGCCATGTAGTATCTTTTATAATTTTTAAAGAAAAACCTGGGAGCAGTCGTGTGACTTTGACTCCACTGGAGCGGCTATTAACAGCTCAGACTCCGAGATAAAATGGGGGTATGAATAGTAGGAGCAGCTGTACAGCTTAGTACTCCTATGTGGAATAATACACGACGGTTTGTAACTTTCTCGATAAATCAAGAGAACTGAATGAATTCAATTTATTGATCGTTCTTAGCCTATATATACATAATTAGTAACCTATGGTACCCTATTCTTACTATTCTAAATGCTGACGCTGGGCGAGTAAGCAATGTGCATAAAATTATGATGACATGCATTTACGCGTGAAACCCCTTGACGATGAATCGTTTGGGTCAGTGGTGCAATCGCTTGCTTGTTGCAAATAAATGTATGTCATTATTATCATCAATTATTTTCGATTATGAATGGTGTTGTAATAAATTTGTGCTGATTAATTTTAGCGTTTTACATTTGTTGTGAAATTTGTGTTTACAGCTTTTTAGTGTTGTTTGTATTTATGGTATTAAATGTATATCACATATTCAAAAAATAATTTTTTACTGTCGCAAATTTTAAATATCTCAGGGATTGCCTTTTCTATAGTAAATTATTCAAAAAATAATTTTTTACTGTCGCAAATTTTAAATATCCCAGGGATTGCCTTTTCTATAGTAAATTATTCAAAAAATAATTTTCAACTGTCGCAAATTTTAATTACGCCAGGGATTGCCTTTTCTATAGTAAATTATTCAAAAAATAATTTTTTACTGTCGCAAATTTTAAATATCCCAGGGATTGCCTTTTCTATAGTAAATTATTCAAAAAATAATTTTCAACTGTCGCAAATTTTAATTACGCCAGGGATTGCCTTTTCTATAGTAAATTATTCAAAAAATAATTTTTTACTGTCGCAAATTTTAAATATCCCAGGGATTGCCTTTTCTATAGTAAATTATTCAAAAAATAATTTTCAACTGTCGCAAATTTTAATTACGCCAGGGATTGCCTTTTCTATAGTAAATTATTCAAAAAATAATTTTTTACTGTCGCAAATTTTAATTACGCCAGGGATTGCCTTTTCTATAGTAAATTATTCAAAAAATAATTTTCAACTGTCGCAAATTTTAAATATCCCAGGGATTGCCTTTTCTATAGTAAATTATCCAAAAAATAATTTTATACTGTCGCAAATTTTAAGTGCGCCAGGGATTGCCTTTTCTACAGTAAATTTTGCAAAAAATAATTTTTTACTGTCGCAAATTTTAATTGCGCCAGGGATTGCCTTTTCTATAGTAAACTTTTCTAAAAATAATTTTCTACTGTCGCAAATTTTAAATACGCCAGGAATTGCCTATTCTATAGTAAATTATTCAAAAAATAATTTTCTACTGTCGCAAATTTTAATTACGCCAGGGATTGCCTTTTCTATAGTAAATTTTGCAAAAAATAATTTTCTACTGTCGCAAATGTTAATTGCGCCAGGGATTTGCTTTTCTATAGTAAATTATTCAAAAAATAATTTTCTACTGTCGCAAATTGTAATTACGCCAGGGATTGCCTTTTCTATAGTAAATTATTCAAAAAATAATTTTTTACTGTCGCAAATTTTAAATATCCCAGGGATTGCCTTTTCTTTAGTAAATTATTCAAAAAATAATTTTCAACTGTCGCAAATTTTAAATATCCCGGGGATTGCCTTTTCTATAGTAAATTATTCAAAAAATAATTTTATACTGTCGCAAATTTTAAGTGCGCCAGGGATTGCCTTTTCTACAGTAAATTTTGCAAAAAATAATTTTTTACTGTCGCAAATTTTACTTGCGCCAGGGATTGCCTTTTCTATAGTAAACTTTTCAAAAAATTATTTTCTACTGTCGCAAATTTTAAATACGCCAGGTATTGCCTTTTCTATAGTGAATTATTCAAAAAATAATTTTCTATTGTCGCAAATTTTAATTAAGCCAGGGATTGCCTTTTCTATAGTAAATTATTCAAAAAATAATTTTCTACTGTCGCAAATTTTAAGTGCGCCAGGGATTGCCTTTTCTATAGTAAATTATTCAAAAAATAATTTTCTACTGTCGCAAATTGTAATTACGCCAGGGATTGCCTTTTCTATAGTAAATTATTCAAAAAATAATTTTTTACTGTCGCAAATTTTAAATATCCCAGGGATTGCCTTTTCTATAGTAAATTATTCAAAAAATAATTTTTTACTGTCGCAAATTTTAAATATCCCAGGGATTGCCTTTTCTATAGTAAATTATTCAAAAAATAATTTTCAACTGTCGCAAATTTTAATTACGCCAGGGATTGCCTTTTCTATAGTAAATTATTCAAAAAATATTTTTTTACTGTCGCAAATTTTAAATATCACAGGGATTGCCTGTTCTATAGTAAATTATTCAAAAAATAATTTACAACTGTCGCAAATTTTAATTACGCCTTTTCTATAGTAAATTATTCAAAAAATAATTTTCAACTGTCGCAAATTTTAATTACGCCAGGGTTTGCCTTTTCTATAGTAAATTATTCAAAAAATAATTTTTTACTGTCGCAAATTTTAATTACGCCAGGGATTGACTTTTCTATAGTAAATTATTCAAAAAATAATTTTCAAATGTCGCAAATTTAAAATATCCCAGGGATTGCCTTTTCTATAGTAAATTATTCAAAAAATAATTTTCTACTGTCGCAAATTTTAATTACGCCAGGGATTGCCTTTACTATAGTAAACTTTTCAAAAAATAATAGTAAATTATTCAAAAAATAATTTTCTACTGTCGCAAATTTTAATTACGCCAGGGATTGCCTTTTCTATAGTAAATTATTCAAAAAATAATTTTCAATTGTCGCAAATTTTAATTACGCCAGGGATTGCCTTTTCTATAGTAAATTATTCAAAAAATAATTTTCTACTGTCGCAAATTGTAATTACGCCAGGGATTGCCTTTTCTATAGTAAATTATTCAAAAAATAATTTTATACTGTCGCAAATTCTAAATACGCCAGAGATTGCCTTTTCTATAGTAAATTATTCAAAAAATAATTTTCTACTGTCGCAAATTTTAATTACGCCAGGGATTGCCTTTTCTATAGTAAATTATTCAAAAAATAATTTTTTACTATCGCAAATTTTAAATACGCCAGGGTTTGCCTTTTCTATAGTAAATTATTCAAAAAATAATTTTTTACTGTCGCAAATTTTAATTGCGCCAGGGATTGCCTTTTCTATAGTAAATTATTCAAAAAATAATTTTATACTGTCGCAAATTTTAATTACGCCAGGGATTGCCTTTTCTATAGTAAATTATTCAAAAAATAATTTTATACTCTCGCAAATTTTAAATACGCCAGGGATTGCCTTTTCTATAGTAAATTATTCAAAAAATAATTTTCAACTGTCGCAAATTTTAATTACGCCAGGGATTGCCTTTTCTATAGTAAATTATTCAAAAAATAATTTTTTACTGTCGCAAATTTTAATTACGCCAGGGATGGCCTTTTCTATAGTAAATTATTCAAAAAAAATTTTTTTACTGTCGCAAATTTCAATTTCGCCAGGTAAATTTTTCACAAATTAATTTTCTACTGTCGCAAATTTTAATTACGCCAGGGATTGCCTTTTCTATAGTAAATTATTCAAAAAATAATGTTTTACTGTCGCAAATTTTAATTACGCCAGGGATTGCCTTGTCTATAGTAAATTATTCAAAAAATAATTTTTTACTGTCGCAAATTTTAACTACGCCAGGGATTGCCTTTTCTATAGTCAGTTTTTCAAAAATTAATTTTTTACTGTCGCAAATTTTAACTACGCCAGGGATTGCATTTTCTATAGTAAAATTTTCAAAAATTAATTTTTTACTGTCGCAATTTTTTATTACGCCAGGGATTGCCTTTTCTATAGTAAATTTGTCAAAAATTAATTTTTTACTGTCGCAAATTTTAATTACGCCAGGGATTGCCTTTTCTATAGTAAATTATTCAAAATATTAATTTTTTACTGTCACAAATTTTAATTACGCCAGGGATTGCCTTTTCTATAGTAAATTATTCAAAAAATAATTTTTTACTCTCGCAAATTTCAATTTCGTCAGGTAAATTTTTCACAAATTAATTTTCTACTGTCGCAAATTGTAATTACGCCAGGGATTGCCTTTTCTATAGTAAATTATTCAAAAAATAATTTTTTACTCTCGCAAATTTTAATTACGCCAGGGATTGCCTTTTCTATAGTAAACTTTTCAAAAAATAATTCTCTACTGTCGCAAATTTTAATTACGCCAGGGATTGCCTTTTCTATAGTAAATTATTCAAAAAATAATTTTTTACTGTCGCAAATTTTAATTGCGCCAGGGATTGCCTTTTCTATAGTAAACTTTTCAAAAAATTATTTTCTACTGTCGCAAATTTTAATTACGCCAGGGATTGCCTTTTCTATAGTAAATTATTCAAAAAATAATTTTCTACTGTCGCAAATTGTAATTACGCCAGGGATTGCCTTTTCTATAGTAAATTATTCAAAAAATAATTTTTTACTGTCGCAAATTTTAAATATCCCAGGGATTGCCTTTTCTATAGTAAATTATTCAAAAAATAATTTTTTACTGTCGCAAATTTTAAATATCCCAGGGATTGCCTTTTCTTTAGTAAATTATTCAAAAAATAATTTTCAACTGTCGCAAATTTTAAATATCCCGGGGATTGCCTTTTCTATAGTAAATTATTCAAAAAATAATTTTATACTGTCGCAAATTTTAAGTGCGCCAGGGATTGCCTTTTCTACAGTAAATTTTGCAAAAAATAATTTTTTACTGTCGCAAATTTTACTTGCGCCAGGGATTGCCTTTTCTATAGTAAACTTTTCAAAAATAATTTTCAACTGTCGCAAATTTTGATTACGCCAGGGATTGCCTTTTCTATAGTAAATTATTCAAAAAATAATTTTCAACTGTCGCAAATTTTAATTACGCCAGGGATTGCCTTTTCTATAGTAAATTATTCAAAAAATAATTTTCTACTGTCGCAAATTGTAATTACGCCAGGGATTGCCTTTTCTATAGTAAATAATTCAAAAAATAATTTTTTACTGTCGCAAATTTTAATTACGCCAGGGATTGCCTTTTCTATAGTAAATTATTCAAAAAATAATTTTATACTGTCGCAAATTTTAATTACGCCAGGGATTGCCTTTTCTATAGTAAATTATTCAAAAAATAATTTTTTACTATCGCAAATTTTAAATACGCCAGGGTTTGCCTTTTCTATAGTAAATTATTCAAAAAATAATTTTTTACTGTCGCAAATTTTAATTGCGCCAGGGATTGCCTTTTCTATAGTAAATTATTCAAAAAATAATTTTCTACTGTCGCAAATTGTAATTACGCCAGGGATTGCCTTTTCTATAGTAAATTATTCAAAAAATAATTTTATACTGTCGCAAATTTTAAATACGCCAGGGATTGCCTTTTCTATAGTAAATTATTCAAAAAATAATTTTCTACTGTCGCAAATTTTAATTACGCCAGGGATTGCCTTTTCTATAGTAAATTATTCAAAAAATAATTTTTTACTATCGCAAATTTTAAATACGCCAGGGTTTGCCTTTTCTATAGTAAATTATTCAAAAAATAATTTTTTACTGTCGCAAATTTTAATTGCGCCAGGGATTGCCTTTTCTATAGTAAATTATTCAAAAAATAATTTTATACTGTCGCAAATTTTAAATACGCCAGGGATTGCCTTTTCTATAGTAAATTATTCAAAAAATAATTTTATACTGTCGCAAATTTTAAATACGCCAGGGATTGCCTTTTCTATAGTAAATTATTCAAAAAATAATTTTCAACTGTCGCAAATTTTAATTACGCCAGGGATTGCCTTTTCTATAGTAAATTATTCAAAAAATAATTTTTTACTGTCGCAAATTTTAATTACGCCAGGGATTGCCTTTTCTATAGTAAATTATTCAAAAAATAATTTTTTACTGTCGCAGATTTCAATTTCGCCAGGTAAATTTTTCACAAATTAATTTTCTACTGTCGCAAATTTTAATTACGCCAGGGATTGCCTTTTCTATAGTAAATTATTCAAAAAATAATTTTTTACTGTCGCAAATTTTAATTACGCCAGGGATTGCCTTTTCTATAGTAAATTATTCAAAAAATAATTTTTTACTGTCGCAAATTTTAACTACGCCAGGGATTGCCTTTTCTATAGTAAATTATTCAAAAAATAATTTTCTACTGTTGCAAATTTTAATTGCGCCAGGGATTGCCTTTTCTATAGTAAATTATTCAAAAAATAATTTTTTAATGTCGCAAATTTTAATTACGCCAGGGATTGCCTTTTCTATAGTAAATTATTCAAAAAATAATTTTCTACTGTCGCAAATTTTAACTACGCCAGGGATTGCTTTTTCTATAGTAAATTATTCAAAATATTAATTTTTTACTGTCACAAATTTTAATTACGCCAGGGATTGCCTTTTCTATAGTAAATTATTCAAAAAATAATTTTCTACTGTCGCAAATTTTAATTGCGCCAGGGATTGCCTTTTCTATAGTAAATTATTCAAAAAATAATTTTTTACTGTCGCAAATTTTAATTACGCCAGGGATTGCCTTTTCTATAGTAAATTATTCAAAAAATAATTTTTTACTGTCGCAAATTTTAATTGCGCCAGGGATTGCCTTTTCTATAGTAAATTATTCAAAAAATAATTTTATACTGTCGCAAATTTTAAATACGCCAGGGATTGCCTTTTCTATAGTAAATTATTCAAAAAATAATTTTATACTGTCGCAAATTTTAAATACGCCAGGGATTGCCTTTTCTATAGTAAATTATTCAAAAAATAATTTTCAACTGTCGCAAATTTTAATTACGCCAGGGATTGCCTTTTCTATAGTAAATTATTCAAAAAATAATTTTTTACTGTCGCAAATTTTAATTACGCCAGGGATTGCCTTTTCTATAGTAAATTATTCAAAAAATAATTTTTTACTGTCGCAGATTTCAATTTCGCCAGGTAAATTTTTCACAAATTAATTTTCTACTGTCGCAAATTTTAATTACGCCAGGGATTGCCTTTTCTATAGTAAATTATTCAAAAAATAATTTTTTACTGTCGCAAATTTTAATTACGCCAGGGATTGCCTTTTCTATAGTAAATTATTCAAAAAATAATTTTTTACTGTCGCAAATTTTAACTACGCCAGGGATTGCCTTTTCTATAGTAAATTATTCAAAAAATAATTTTCTACTGTTGCAAATTTTAATTGCGCCAGGGATTGCCTTTTCTATAGTAAATTATTCAAAAAATAATTTTTTAATGTCGCAAATTTTAATTACGCCAGGGATTGCCTTTTCTATAGTAAATTATTCAAAAAATAATTTTCTACTGTCGCAAATTTTAACTACGCCAGGGATTGCTTTTTCTATAGTAAATTATTCAAAATATTAATTTTTTACTGTCACAAATTTTAATTACGCCAGGGATTGCCTTTTCTATAGTAAATTATTCAAAAAATAATTTTCTACTGTCGCAAATTTTAATTGCGCCAGGGATTGCCTTTTCTATAGTAAATTATTCAAAAAATAATTTTTTACTCTCGCAAATTTCAATTTCGCCAGGTAAATTTTTCACAAATTAATTTTCTACTGTCGCAAATTGTAATTACGCCAGGGATTGCCTTTTCTATAGTAAATTATTCAAAAAATAATTTTTTACTGTCGCAAATTTTAATTGCGCCAGGGATTGCCTTTTCTATAGTAAATTATTCAAAAAATAATTTTATACTGTCGCAAATTTTAAATACGCCAGGGATTGCCTTTTCTATAGTAAATTATTCAAAAAATAATTTTATACTGTCGCAAATTTTAAATACGCCAGGGATTGCCTTTTCTATAGTAAATTATTCAAAAAATAATTTTCAACTGTCGCAAATTTTAATTACGCCAGGGATTGCCTTTTCTATAGTAAATTATTCAAAAAATAATTTTTTACTGTCGCAAATTTTAATTACGCCAGGGATTGCCTTTTCTATAGTAAATTATTCAAAAAATAATTTTTTACTGTCGCAGATTTCAATTTCGCCAGGTAAATTTTTCACAAATTAATTTTCTACTGTCGCAAATTTTAATTACGCCAGGGATTGCCTTTTCTATAGTAAATTATTCAAAAAATAATTTTTTACTGTCGCAAATTTTAATTACGCCAGGGATTGCCTTTTCTATCGTAAATTATTCAAAAAATAATTTTTTACTGTCGCAAATTTTAACTACGCCAGGGATTGCCTTTTCTATAGTAAATTATTCAAAAAATAATTTTCTACTGTTGCAAATTTTAATTGCGCCAGGGATTGCCTTTTCTATAGTAAATTATTCAAAAAATAATTTTTTAATGTCGCAAATTTTAATTACGCCAGGGATTGCCTTTTCTATAGTAAATTATTCAAAAAATAATTTTCTACTGTCGCAAATTTTAACTACGCCAGGGATTGCTTTTTCTATAGTAAATTATTCAAAATATTAATTTTTTACTGTCACAAATTTTAATTACGCCAGGGATTGCCTTTTCTATAGTAAATTATTCAAAAAATAATTTTCTACTGTCGCAAATTTTAATTGCGCCAGGGATTGCCTTTTCTATAGTAAATTATTCAAAAAATAATTTTTTACTGTCGCAAATTTTAATTACGCCAGGGATTGCCTTTTCTATAGTAAATTATTCAAAAAATAATTTTTTACTGTCGCAAATTTTAATTGCGCCAGGGATTGCCTTTTCTATAGTAAATTATTCAAAAAATAATTTTATACTGTCGCAAATTTTAAATACGCCAGGGATTGCCTTTTCTATAGTAAATTATTCAAAAAATAATTTTATACTGTCGCAAATTTTAAATACGCCAGGGATTGCCTTTTCTATAGTAAATTATTCAAAAAATAATTTTCAACTGTCGCAAATTTTAATTACGCCAGGGATTGCCTTTTCTATAGTAAATTATTCAAAAAATAATTTTTTACTGTCGCAAATTTTAATTACGCCAGGGATTGCCTTTTCTATAGTAAATTATTCAAAAAATAATTTTTTACTGTCGCAGATTTCAATTTCGCCAGGTAAATTTTTCACAAATTAATTTTCTACTGTCGCAAATTTTAATTACGCCAGGGATTGCCTTTTCTATAGTAAATTATTCAAAAAATAATTTTTTACTGTCGCAAATTTTAATTACGCCAGGGATTGCCTTTTCTATAGTAAATTATTCAAAAAATAATTTTTTACTGTCGCAAATTTTAACTACGCCAGGGATTGCCTTTTCTATAGTAAATTATTCAAAAAATAATTTTCTACTGTTGCAAATTTTAATTGCGCCAGGGATTGCCTTTTCTATAGTAAATTATTCAAAAAATAATTTTTTAATGTCGCAAATTTTAATTACGCCAGGGATTGCCTTTTCTATAGTAAATTATTCAAAAAATAATTTTCTACTGTCGCAAATTTTAACTACGCCAGGGATTGCTTTTTCTATAGTAAATTATTCAAAATATTAATTTTTTACTGTCACAAATTTTAATTACGCCAGGGATTGCCTTTTCTATAGTAAATTATTCAAAAAATAATTTTCTACTGTCGCAAATTTTAATTGCGCCAGGGATTGCCTTTTCTATAGTAAATTATTCAAAAAATAATTTTTTACTCTCGCAAATTTCAATTTCGCCAGGTAAATTTTTCACAAATTAATTTTCTACTGTCGCAAATTGTAATTACGCCAGGGATTGCCTTTTCTATAGTAAATTATTCAAAAAATAATTTTTTACTGTCGCAAATTTTAATTGCGCCAGGGATTGCCTTTTCTATAGTAAACTTTTCAAAAAATTATTTTCTACTGTCGCAAATTTTAATTACGCCAGGGATTGCCTTTTCTATAGTAAATTATTCAAAAAATAATTTTCTACTGTCGCAAATTGTAATTACGCCAGGGATTGCCTTTTCTATAGTAAATTATTCAAAAAATAATTTTTTACTGTCGCAAATTTTAAATATCCCAGGGATTGCCTTTTCTATAGTAAATTATTCAAAAAATAATTTTTCACTGTCGCAAATTTTAAATATCCCAGGGATTGCCTTTTCTTTAGTAAATTATTCAAAAAATAATTTTCAACTGTCGCAAATTTTAAATATCCCGGGGATTGCCTTTTCTATAGTAAATTATTCAAAAAATAATTTTATACTGTCGCAAATTTTAAGTGCGCCAGGGATTGCCTTTTCTACAGTAAATTTTGCAAAAAATAATTTTTTACTGTCGCAAATTTTACTTGCGCCAGGGATTGCCTTTTCTATAGTAAACTTTTCAAAAAATAATTTTCAACTGTCGCAAATTTTAATTACGCCAGGGATTGCCTTTTCTATAGTAAATTATTCAAAAAATAATTTTCAACTGTCGCAAATTTTAATTACGCCAGGGATTGCCTTTTCTATAGTAAATTATTCAAAAAATAATTTTTTACTATCGCAAATTTTAAATACGCCAGGGTTTGCCTTTTCTATAGTAAATTATTCAAAAAATAATTTTTTACTGTCGCAAATTTTAATTACGCCAGGGATTGCCTTTTCTATAGTAAATTATTCAAAAAATAATTTTCTACTGTCGCAAATTGTAATTACGCCAGGGATTGCCTTTTCTATAGTAAATTATTCAAAAAATAATTTTATACTGTCGCAAATTTTAAATACGCCAGGGATTGCCTTTTCTATAGTAAATTATTCAAAAAATAATTTTCTACTGTCGCAAATTTTAATTACGCCAGGGATTGCCTTTTCTATAGTAAATTATTCAAAAAATAATTTTTTACTATCGCAAATTTTAAATACGCCAGGGTTTGCCTTTTCTATAGTAAATTATTCAAAAAATAATTTTTTACTGTCGCAAATTTTAATTGCGCCAGGGATTGCCTTTTCTATAGTAAATTATTCAAAAAATAATTTTATACTGTCGCAAATTTTAAATACGCCAGGGATTGCCTTTTCTATAGTAAATTATTCAAAAAATAATTTTATACTGTCGCAAATTTTAAATACGCCAGGGATTGCCTTTTCTATAGTAAATTATTCAAAAAATAATTTTCAACTGTCGCAAATTTTAATTACGCCAGGGATTGCCTTTTCTATAGTAAATTATTCAAAAAATAATTTTTTACTGTCGCAAATTTTAATTACGCCAGGGATTGCCTTTTCTATAGTAAATTATTCAAAAAATAATTTTTTACTGTCGCAAATTTCAATTTCGCCAGGTAAATTTTTCACAAATTAATTTTCTACTGTCGCAAATTTTAATTAGGCCAGGGATTGCCTTTTCTATAGTAAATTATTCAAAAAATAATTTTTTACTGTCGCAAATTTTAATTACGCCAGGGATTGCCTTTTCTATAGTAAATTATTCAAAAAATAATTTTTTACTGTCGCAAATTTTAACTACGCCAGGGATTGCCTTTTCTATAGTAAATTATTCAAAAAATAATTTTCTACTGTTGCAAATTTTAATTGCGCCAGGGATTGCCTTTTCTATAGTAAATTATTCAAAAAATAATTTTTTAATGTCGCAAATTTTAATTACGCCAGGGATTGCCTTTTCTATAGTAAATTATTCAAAAAATAATTTTCTACTGTCGCAAATTTTAACTACGCCAGGGATTGCCTTTTCTATAGTAAATTATTCAAAATATTAATTTTTTACTGTCACAAATTTTAATTACGCCAGGGATTTCCTTTTCTATAGTAAATTATTCAAAAAATAATTTTCTACTGTCGCAAATTTTAATTGCGCCAGGGATTGCCTTTTCTATAGTAAATTATTCAAAAAATAATTTTTTACTCTCGCAAATTTCAATTTCGCCAGGTAAATTTTTCACAAATTAATTTTCTACTGTCGCAAATTGTAATTACGCCAGGGATTGCCTTTTCTATAGTAAATTATTCAAAAAATAATTTTTTACTCTCGCAAATTTTAATTACGCCAGGGATTGCCTTTTCTATAGTAAACTTTTCAAAAAATAATTTTCTACTGTCGCAAATTTTAATTACGCCAGGGATTGCCTTTTCTATAGTAAATTATTCAAAAAATAATTTTTTACTGTCGCAAATTTTAATTGCGCCAGGGATGGCCTTTTCTATAGTAAACTTTTCAAAAAATTATTTTCTACTGTCGCAAATTTTAATTACGCCAGGGATTGCCTTTTCTATAGTAAATTATTCAAAAAATAATTTTCTACTGTCGCAAATTGTAATTACGCCAGGGATTGCCTTTTCTATAGTAAATTATTCAAAAAATAATTTTATACTGTCGCAAATTTTAGATACGCCAGGGATTGCCTTTTCTATAGTAAATTATTCAAAAAATAATTTTCTACTGTCGCAAATTTTAATAACGCCAGGGATTGCCTTTTCTATAGTAAATTATTCAAAAAATAATTTTTTACTATCGCAAGTTTTAATTGCGCCAGGGATTTCCTTTTCTATAGTAAATTATTCAAAAAATAATTTTTTACTATCGCACGTTTTAATTGCGCCAGGGATTGCCTTTTCTATAGTAAATTATTCAAAAAATAATTTTCTACTGTCGCAAATTTTAATTGCGCCAGGGATTGCCTTTTCTATAGTAAATTATTCAAAAAATAATTTTTTACTCTCGCAAATTTTAATTACGCCAGGGATTGCCTTTTCTATAGTAAATTATTCAAAAAATAATTTTCTACTGTTGCAAATTTTAATTGCGCCAGGGATTGCCTTTTCTATAGTAAATTATTCAAAAAATAATTTTTTACTGTCGCAAATTTTAATTACGCCAGGGATTGCCTTTTCTATAGTAAATTATTCAAAAAATATTTTTTACTCTCGCAAATTTTAATTGCGCCAGGGATTGCCTTTTCTATAGTAAATTATTCAAAAAATAATTTTTTACTCTCTCAAATTTTAATTACGCCAGGGATTGCCTTTTCTATAGTAAATTATTCAAAAAATAATTTTTTACTGTCGAAAATTTTAATTACTCCAGGGATTGCCTTTTCTATAGTAAATTATTCAAAAAATAATTTTCAACTGTAGCACATTTTAAGTGCGCCAGGGATTGCCTTTTCTACAGTAAATTATTCAAAAAATAATTTTTTACTGTCGCAAATTTTAAATACGCCAGGCATTGCCTTTTCTATAGTAAATTATTCAAAAAATAATTTTCAACTGTCGCAAATTTTAATTACGCCAGGGATTGACTTTTCTATAGTAAATTATTCAAAAAATAATTTTTTACTGTCGCAAATTTTAATTACGCCAGGGATTGCCTTTTCTATAGTAAATTATTCAAAAAATAATTTTCTACTGTCGCAAATTGTAATTACGCCAGGGATTGCCTTTTCTATAGTAAATTATTCAAAAAATAATTGTTTACTGTCGCAAATTTTAAATATCCCAGGGATTGCCTTTTCTATAGTAAATTATTCAAAAAATAATTTTCTACTGTCGCAAATTGTAATTACGCCAGGGATTGCCTTTTCTATAGTAAATTATTCAAAAAATAATTTTTTACTGTCGCAAATTTTAATTACGCCAGGGATTGCCTTTTCTATAGTAACTTATTCAAAAAATAATTTTCTACTGTCGCAAATTTTAATTGCGCCAGGGATTGCCTTTTCTATAGTAAATTATTCAAAAAATAATTTTTTACTCTCGCAAATTTCAATTTCGCCAGGTAAATTTTTCACAAATTAATTTTCTACTGTCGCAAATTGTAATTACGCCAGGGATTGCCTTTTCTATAGTAAATTATTCAAAAAATAATTTTTTACTCTCGCAAATTTTAATTACGCCAGGGATTGCTTTTTCTATAGTAAACTTTTCAAAAAATAATTTTCTACTGTCGCAAATTTTAATTACGCCAGGGATTGCCTTTTCTATAGTAAATTATTCAAAAAATAATTTTTTACTGTCGCAAATTTTAATTGCGCCAGGGATTGCCTTTTCTATAGTAAACTTTTCAAAAAATTATTTTCTACTGTCGCAAATTTTAATTACGCCAGGGTTGCCTTTTCTATAGTAAATTATTCAAAAAATAATTTTCTACTGTCGCAAATTGTAATTACGCCAGGGATTGCCTTTTCTATAGTAAATTATTCAAAAAATAATTTTATACTGTCGCAAATTTTAGATACGCCAGGCATTGCCTGTTCTATAGTAAATTATTCAAAAAATAATTTTCTACTGTCGCAAATTTTAATTACGCCAGGGATTGCCTTTTCTATAGTAAATTATTCAAAAAATAATTTTTTACTATCGCAAGTTTTAATTGCGCCAGGGATTCCCTTTTCTATAGTAAATTATTCAAAAAATAATTTTTTACTATCGCAAGTTTAATTGCGCCAGGGATTGCCTTTTCTATAGTAAATTATTCAAAAAATAATTTTCTACTGTCGCAAATTTTAATTGCGCCAGGGATTGCCTTTTCTATAGTAAATTATTCAAAAAATAATTTTTTACTCTCGCAAATTTTAATTACGCCAGGGATTGCCTTTTCTATAGTAAATTATTCAAAAAATAATTTTCTACTGTTGCAAATTTTAATTGCGCCAGGGATTGCCTTTTCTATAGTAAATTATTCAAAAAATAATTTTTTACTCTCGCAAATTTTAATTGCGCCAGGGATTGCCTTTTCTATAGTAAATTATTCAAAAAATAATTTTTTACTCTCTCAAATTTTAATTACGCCAGGGTTTGCCTTTTCTATAGTAAATTATTCAAAAAATAATTTTTTACTGTCGCAAATTTTAATTACGCCAGGGATTGCCTTTTTTATAGTAAATTATTCAAAAAATAATTTTCAACTGTCGCAAATCTTAAGTGCGCCAGGGATTGCCTTTTCTACAGTAAATTATTCAAAAAATAATTTTTTACTGTCGCAAATTTTAAATATCCCAGGGATTGCCTTTTCTATAGTAAATTATTCAAAAAATAAATTTTCAACTGTCGCAAATTTTAATTACGCCAGGGATTGCCTTTTCTATAGTAAATTATTCAAAAAATAATTTTTTACTCTCGCAAATTTTAATTACGCCAGGGATTGCCTTTTCTATAGTAAATTATTCAAAAAATAATTTTTTACTGTCGCAAATTTCAATTTCGCCAGGTAAACTTTTCACAAATTAATTTTCTACTGTCGCAAATTGTAATTACGCCAGGGATTGCCTTTTCTATAGTAAATTATTCAAAAAATAATTTTTTACTGTCGCAAATTTTAATTACGCCAGGGATTGACTTTTCTATAGTAAATTATTCAAAAAATAATTTTTTAATGTCGCAAATTTTATTTACGCCAGGGATTGCCTTTTCTATAGTAAATTATTCAAAAAATAATTTTGTACTGTCGCAAATTGTAATTACGCCAGGGATTGCCTTTTCTATAGTAAATTATTCAAAAAATAATTTTCTACTGTCGCAAATTTTAATTACGCCAGGGATTGCCTTTTCTATAGTAAACTTCTCAAAAAATTATTTTCTACTGTCGCAAATTTTAATTACGCCAGGGATTGCCTTTTCTATAGTAAATTATTCGAAAAATAAGTTTCTACCGTCGCAAATTTTAATTACGCCAGGGATTGCCTTTTCTATAATAAATTATTCAAAAAATAATTTTTTACTATCGCAAGTTTTAATTGCGCCAGGGATTGCCTTTTCTATAGTAAATAATTCAAAAAATAATTTTCTAATGTCGCAAATTTTAATTGCGCCAGGGATTGCCTTTTCTATAGTAAATTATTCAAAAAATAATTTTATACTGTCGCAAATTTTAATTACGCCAGGGATTGCCTTTTCTATAGTAAATTATTCAAAAAATAATTTTCTACTGTCGCAAATTTTAATTTCGCCAGGGATTGCCTTTTCTATAGTAAATTATTCAAAAAATAATTTTTTACTATCGGAAGTTTTAATTACGCCAGGGATTGCCTTTACTATAGTAAATTATTCAAAAAATAATTTTCTACTGTCGCAAATTTTAATTGCGCCAGAGATTGCCTAATCTATAGTAAACTTTTCAAAAAATAATGTTCTACTGTCGCAAATTTTAATTACGCCAGGGATTGCCTTTTCTATAGTAAATTATTCAAAAAATAATTTTCTACTGTCGCAAATTTTAATTACGCCAGGGATTGCCTTTTCTATAGTAAATTATTAAAAAATAATTTTTTACTCTCGCAAATTTTAATTTCGCCAGGTAAACTTTTCAAAAAATAATTTTCAACTGTCGCAAATTTTAAGTGCGCCAGGGATTGCCTTTTCTACAGTAAATTATTCAAAAAATAATTTTTTACTGTCGCAAATTTTAAATATCCCAGGGATTGCCTTTTCTATAGTAAATTATTCAAAAAATAATTTTCAACTGTCGCAAATTTTAATTTCGCCAGGGATTGCCTTTTCTATAGTAAATTATTCAAAAAATAATTTTTTACTGTCGCAAATTTTAATTACGCCAGGGATTGCCTTTTCTATAGTAAATTATTCAAAAAATAATTTTTTACTGTCGCAAATTTCAATTTCGCCAGGTAAATTTTTCACAAATTAATTTTCTACTGTTCCAAATTTTAATTACGCCAGGGATTGCCTTTTCTATAGTAAATTATTCAAAAAATAATTTTTTACTGTCGCAAATTTTAATTACGCCAGGGATTGCCTTTTCTATAGTAAATTATTCAAAAAATAATTTTTTACTGTCGCAAATTTTAACTAAGCCAGGGATTGCCTTTTCTATAGTAAATTATTCAAAAAATAATTTTCTACTGTTGCAAATTTTAACTGCGCCAGGGATTGCCTTTTCTATAGTAAATTATTCAAAAAATAATTTTTTAATGTCGCAAATTTTAATTACGCCAGGGATTGCCTTTTCTATAGTAAATTATTCAAAATATAATTTTCTACTGTCGCAAATTTTAATTACGCCAGGGATTGCCTTTTCTATAGTAAATTATTCAAAATATTAATTTTTTACCGTCACAAATTTTAATTACGCCAGGGATTGCCTTTTCTATAGTAAATTATTCAAAAAATAATTTTCTACTGTCGCAAATTTTAATTGCGCCAGGGATTGCCTTTTCTATAGTAAATTATTCAAAAAATAATTTTTTACTCTCGCAAATTGTAATTACGCCAGGGACTGCCTTTTCTATAGTAAATTATTCAAAAAATAATTTTTTACTCTTGCAAATTTTAATTACGCCAGGGATTGCCTTTTCTATAGTAAACTTTTCAAAAAATAATTTTCTACTGTCGCAAATTTTAATTACGCCAGGGATTGCCTTTTCTATAGTAAATTATTCAAAAAATAATTTTCTACTGTTGCAAATTTTAATTGCGCCAGGGATTGCCTTTTTTATAGTAAATTATTCAAAAAATAATTTTCTACTGTCGCAAATTTTAATTACGCCAGGGATTGCCTTTTCTATAGTAAATTATTCAAAAAATAATTTTTTACTCTCGCAAATTTCAATTTCGCCAGGTAAATTTTTCACAAATTAATTTTCTACTGTCGCAAATTGTAATTACGCCAGGGATTGCCTTTTCTATAGTAAATTATTCAAAAATAATTTTTTACTCTCGCAAATTTTAATTACTCCAGGGATTGCCTTTTCTATAGTAAATTATTCAAAAAATAATTTTCTACTGTCGCAAATTTTAATTACGCCAGGGATTGCCTTTTCTATAGTAAATTATTCAAAATATTAATTTTTTACCGTCACAAATTTTAATTACGCCAGGGATTGCCTTTTCTATAGTAAATTATTCAAAAAATAATTTTCTACTGTCGCAAATTTTAATTGCGCCAGGGATTGCCTTTTCTATAGTAAATTATTCAAAAAATAATTTTTTACTCTCGCAAATTGTAATTACGCCAGGGATTGCCTTTTCTATAGTAAATTATTCAAAAAATAATTTTTTACTCTTGCAAATTTTAATTACGCCAGGGATTGCCTTTTCTATAGTAAACTTTTCAAAAAATAATTTTCTACTGTCGCAAATTTTAATTACGCCAGGGATTGCCTTTTCTATAGTAAATTATTCAAAAAATAATTTTCTACTGTTGCAAATTTTAATTGCGCCAGGGATTGCCTTTTTTATAGTAAATTATTCAAAAAATAATTTTCTACTGTCGCAAATTTTAATTACGCCAGGGATTGCCTTTTCTATAGTAAATTATTCAAAAAATAATTTTTTACTCTCGCAAATTTCAATTTCGCCAGGTAAATTTTTCACAAATTAATTTTCTACTGTCGCAAATTGTAATTACGCCAGGGATTGCCTTTTCTATAGTAAATTATTCAAAAATAATTTTTTACTCTCGCAAATTTTAATTACTCCAGGGATTGCCTTTTCTATAGTAAATTATTCAAAAAATAATTTTCTACTGTCGCAAACTTTAATTGCGCCAGGGATTGCCTTTTCTATAGTAAATTATTCAAAAAATAATTTTATACTGTCGCAAATTTTAAATACGCCATGGATTGCCTTTTCTATAGTAAATTATTCAAAAAATAATTTTCTACTGTTGCAAATTTTAATTGCGCCAGGGATTGCCTTTTCTACAGTAAATTTTGCAAAAAATAATTTTTTACTGTCGCAAATTTTAATTGCGCCAGGGATTGCCTTTTCTATAGTAAATTATTCAAAAAATAATTTTTTACTGTCGCAAATTTTAATTGCGCCAGGGATTGCCTTTTCTATAGTAAATTATTCAAAAAATAATTTTTTACTCTCGCAAATTTCAATTTCGCCAGGTAAATTTTTCACAAATTAATTTTCTACTGTCGCAAATTTTAATTACGCCAGGGATTGCCTTTTCTATAGTCAATTATTCAAAAAATAATTTTCAATTGTCGCAAATTTTAATTGAGCCAGGGATTGCCTTTTCTATAGTAAACTTTTCAAAAAATAATTTTCTACTGTCGCAAATTTTAATTACGCCAGGGATTGCCTTTTCTATAGTAAATTATTCAAAAAATAATTTTCTACTGTCGCAAATTTTAATTACGCCAGGGATTGCATTTTCTATAGTAAATTATTCAAAAAATAATTTTCAACTGTCGCAAATTTTAATTACGCCAGGGATTGCCTTTTCTATAGTAAATTATTCAAAAAATAATTTTTTATTGTCGCAAATTTTAACTACGCCAGGGATTGCCTTTTCTATAGTAAATTATTCAAAAAATAATTTGCTACTGTTGCAAATTTTAATTGCGCCAGGGATTGCTTTTTCTATAGTAAATTATTCAAAAAATAATTTTTTAATGTCGCAAATTTTAATTACGCCAGGGATTGCCTTTTCTATAGTAAATTATTCAAAAAATTATTTTATACTGTCGCAAATTTTAAATACGTCAGGGATTGCTTTTTCTATAGTAAATTATTCAAAAAATAATTTTCTACTGTCGCAAATTTTAATTACGCCAGGGATTGCCTTTTCTATAGTAAATTATTCAAAAAATAATTTTCTACTGTCGCAAATTTTAATTGCGCCAGGGATTGCCTTTTCTATAGTAAATTATTCAAAAAATAATTTTATACTGTCGCAAATTTTAAATACGCCAGGGATTGCCTTTTCTATAGTAAATTATTCAAAAAATAATTTTCTACTGTCGCAAATTTTAATTACGCCAGGGATTGCCTTTTCTATAGTAAATTATTCAAAAAATAATTTTCTACTGTCGCAAATTTTAATTACGCCAGGGATTGCCTTTTCTATAGTAAATTATTCAAAAAATAATTTTCAACTGTCGCAAATTTTAATTACGCCAGGGATTGCCTTTTCTATAGTAAACTTTTCAAAAAATAATTTTCTACTGTTGCAAATTTTAATTGCGCCAGGGATAGCCTTTTCTATAATAAATTATTCAAAAAATAATTTTTTACTCTTGCAAATTTTAATTACGCCAGGGATTGCCTTTTCTATAGTAAACTTTTCAAAAAATAATTTTCTACTGTCGCAAATTTTAATTACGCCAGGGATTGCCTTTTCTATAGTAAATTATTCAAAAAATAATTTTCTACTCTTGCAAATTTTAATTGCGCCAGGGATTGCCTTTTCTATAGTAAATTATTCAAAAAATAATTTTCTACTGTCGCAAATTTTAATTACACCAGGGATTGCCTTTTCTATAGTAAATTATTCAAAAAATAATTTTTTACTCTCGCAAATTTCAATTTCGCCAGGTAAATTTTTCACAAATTAATTTTCTACTGTCGCAAATTGTAATTACGCCAGGGATTGCCTTTTCTATAGTAAATTATTCAAAAAATAATTTTTTACTCTTGCAAATTTTAATTGCGCCAGGGATTGCCTTTTCTATAGTAAATAATTCAAAAAATAATTTTCTACTGTCGCAAATTTTAATAACGCCAGGGATTGCCTTTTCTATAGTAAATAATTCAAAAAATAATTTTCTACTGTCGCAAATTTTAATAACGCCAGGGATTGCCTTTTCTATAGTAAATTATTCAAAAAATAATTTTTTACTCTTGCAAATTTTAATTACGCCAGGGATTGCCTTTTCTATAGTAAACTTTTCAAAAAATAATTTGCTACTGTCGCAAATTTTAATTACGCCAGGGATTGCCTTTTCTATAGTAAATTATTCAAAAAATAATTTTCTACTGTTGCAAATTTTAATTGCGCCAGGGATTGCCTTTTCTATAGTAAATAATTCAAAAAATAATTTTCTACTGTCGCAAATTTTAATAACGCCAGGGATTGCCTTTTCTATAGTAAATTATTCAAAAAATAATTTTTTACTCTCGCAAATTTCAATTTCGCCAGGTAAATTTTTCACAAATTTATTTTCTACTGTCGCAAATTGTAATTACGCCAGGGATTGCCTTTTCTATAGTAAATTATTCAAAAAATAATTTTTTACTCTCGCAAATTTTAATTACTCCAGGGATTGCCTTTTCTATAGTAAATTATTCAAAAAATAATTTTCTACTGTCGCAAATTTTAATTGCGCCAAGGATTGCCTTTTCTATAGTAAATTATTCAAAAAATAATTTTCTACTGTCGCAAATTTTAATTGCGCCAGGGATTGCCTTTTCTATAGTAAATTATTCAAAAAATAATTTTATACTGTCGCAAATTTTAAATACGCCAGGGATTGCCTTTTCTATAGTAAATTATTCAAAAAATAATTTTCTACTGTCGCAAATTTTAATTACGCCAGGGATTGCCTTTTCTATAGTAAATTTTTCAAAAAATAATTTTCTACTGTCGCAAATTTTAATTACGCCAGGGATTGCCTTTTCTATAGTAAATTATTCAAAAAATAATTTTCAACTGTCGCAAATTTTAATTACGCCAGGGATTGCCTTTTCTATAGTAAACTTGTCAAAAAATAATTTTCTACTGTTGCAAATTTTAATTGCGCCAGGGATTGCCTTTTCTATAGTAAATTATTCAAAAAATAATTTTTTACTCTTGCAAATTTTAATTACGCCAGGGATTGCCTTTTCTATAGTAAACTTTTCAAAAAATAATTTTCTACTGTCGCAAATTTTAATTACGCCAGGGATTGCCTTTTCTATAGTAAATTATTCAAAAAATAATTTTCTACTCTTGCAAATTTTAATTGCGCCAGGGATTGCCTTTTCTATAGTAAATTATTCAAAAAATAATTTTCTACTGTCGCAAATTTTAATTACACCAGGGATTGCCTTTTCTATAGTAAATTATTCAAAAAATAATTTTTTACTCTCGCAAATTTCAATTTCGCCAGGTAAATTTTTCACAAATTAATTTTCTACTGTCGCAAATTGTAATTACGCCAGGGATTGCCTTTTCTATAGTAAATTATTCAAAAAATAATTTTCAACTGTCGCAAATTTTAATTACGCCAGGGATTGCCTTTTCTATAGTAAACTTTTCAAAAAATAATTTTCTACTGTCGCAAATTTTAATTACGCCAGGGATTGCCTTTTCTATAGTAAATTATTCAAAAAATAATTTTCTACTGTTGCAAATTTTAATTGCGCCAGGGATTGCCTTTTCTATAGTAAATAATTCAAAAAATAATTTTCTACTCTCGCAAATTTTAATAACGCCAGGGATTGCCTTTTCTATAGTAAATAATTCAAAAAATAATTTTCTACTGTCGCAAATTTTAATAACGCCAGGGATTGCCTTTTCTATAGTAAATTATTCAAAAAATAATTTTTTACTCTTGCAAATTTTAATTACGCCAGGGATTGCCTTTTCTATAGTAAACTTTTCAAAAAATAATTTTCTACTGTCGCAAATTTTAATTACACCAGGGATTGCCTTTTCTATAGTAAATTATTCAAAAAATAATTTTTTACTCTCGCAAATTTCAATTTCGCCAGGTAAATTTTTCACAAATTAATTTTCTACTGTCGCAAATTGTAATTACGCCAGGGATTGCCTTTTCTATAGTAAATTATTCAAAAAATAATTTTCAACTGTCGCAAATTTTAATTACGCCAGGGATTGCCTTTTCTATAGTAAACTTTTCAAAAAATAATTTTCTACTGTCGCAAATTTTAATTACGCCAGGGATTGCCTTTTCTATAGTAAATTATTCAAAAAATAATTTTCTACTGTTGCAAATTTTAATTGCGCCAGGGATTGCCTTTTCTATAGTAAATAATTCAAAAAATAATTTTCTACTGTCGCAAATTTTAATAACGCCAGGGATTGCCTTTTCTATAGTAAATAATTCAAAAAATAATTTTCTACTGTCGCAAATTTTAATAACGCCAGGGATTGCCTTTTCTATAGTAAATTATTCAAAAAATAATTTTTTACTCTTGCAAATTTTAATTACGCCAGGGATTGCCTTTTCTATAGTAAACTTTTCAAAAAATAATTTGCTACTGTCGCAAATTTTAATTACGCCAGGGATTGCCTTTTCTATAGTAAATTATTCCAAAAATAATTTTCTACTGTTGCAAATTTTAACTGCGCCAGGGATTGCCTTTTCTATAGTAAATAATTCAAAAAATAATTTTCTACTGTCGCAAATTTTAATAACGCCAGGGATTGCCTTTTCTATAGTAAATTATTCAAAAAATAATTTTTTACTCTCGCAAATTTCAATTTCGCCAGGTAAATTTTTCACAAATTTATTTTCTACTGTCGCAAATTGTAATTACGCCAGGGATTGCCTTTTCTATAGTAAATTATTCAAAAAATAATTTTTTACTCTCGCAAATTTTAATTACTCCAGGGATTGCCTTTTCTATAGTAAATTATTCAAAAAATAATTTTCTACTGTCGCAAATTTTAATTGCGCCAGGGATTGCCTTTTCTATAGTAAATTATTCAAAAAATAATTTTATACTGTCGCAAATTTTAAATACGCCATGGATTGCCTTTTCTATAGTACATTATTCAAAAAATAATTTTCTACTGTTGCAAATTTTAATTGCGCCAGGGATTGCCTTTTCTACAGTAAATTTTGCAAAAAATAATTTTTTACTGTCGCAAATTTTAATTGCGCCAGGGATTGCCTTTTCTATAGTAAATTATTCAAAAAATAATTTTTTACTGTCGCAAATTTTAATTGCGCCAGGGATTGCCTTTTCTATAGTAAATTATTCAAAAAATAATTTTTTACTCTCGCAAATTTCAATTTCGCCAGGTAAATTTTTCACAAATTAATTTTCTACTGTCGCAAATTTTAATTACGCCAGGGATTGCCTTTTCTATAGTCAATTATTCAAAAAATAATTTTCAATTGTCGCAAATTTTAATTGAGCCAGGGATTGCCTTTTCTATAGTAAACTTTTCAAAAAATAATTTTCTACTGTCGCAAATTTTAATTACGCCAGGGATTGCCTTTTCTATAGTAAACTTTTCGAAAAATAATTTTCTACTGTCGCAAATTTTAATTACGCCAGGGATTGCCTTTTCTATAGTAAACTTTTCAAAAAATAATTTTCTACTGTCGCAAATTTTAATTACGCCAGGGATTGCCTTTTCTATAGTAAATTATTCAAAAAATTATTTTATACTGTCGCAAATTTTAAATACGTCAGGGATTGCTTTTTCTATAGTAAATTATTCAAAAAATAATTTTCTACTGTCGCAAATTTTAATTACGCCAGGGATTGCCTTTTCTATAGTAAATTATTCAAAAAATAATTTTCTACTGTCGCAAATTTTAATTGCGCCAGGGATTGCCTTTTCTATAGTAAATTATTCAAAAAATAATTTTATACTGTCGCAAATTTTAAATACGCCAGGGATTGCCTTTTCTATAGTAAATTATTCAAAAAATAATTTCCTACTGTCGCAAATTTTAATTACGCCAGGGATTGCCTTTTCTATAGTAAATTATTCAAAAAATAATTTTCTACTGTCGCAAATTTTAATTACGCCAGGGATTGCCTTTTCTATAGTAAATTATTCAAAAAATAATTTTCAACTGTCGCAAATTTTAATTACGCCAGGGATTGCCTTTTCTATAGTAAACTTTTCAAAAAATAATTTTCTACTGTTGCAAATTTTAATTGCGCCAGGGATTGCCTTTTCTATAGTAAATTATTCAAAAAATAATTTTTTACTCTTGCAAATTTTAATTACGCCAGGGATTGCCTTTTCTATAGTAAACTTTTCAAAAAATAATTTTCTACTGTCGCAAATTTTAATTACGCCAGGGATTGCCTGTTCTATAGTAAATTATTCAAAAAATAATTTTCTACTCTAGCAAATTTTAATTGCGCCAGGGATTGCCTTTTCTATAGTAAATTATTCAAAAAATAATTTTCTACTGTCGCAAATTTTAATTACACCAGGGATTGCCTTTTCTATAGTAAATTATTCAAAAAATAATTTTTTACTCTCGCAAATTTCAATTTCGCCAGGTAAATTTTTCACAAATTAATTTTCTACTGTCGCAAATTGTAATTACGCCAGGGATTGCCTTTTCTATAGTAAATTATTCAAAAAATAATTTTCAACTGTCGCAAATTTTAATTACGCCAGGGATTGCCTTTTCTATAGTAAACTTTTCAAAAAATAATTTTCTACTGTCGCAAATTTTAATTACGCCAGGGATTGCCTTTTCTATAGTAAATTATTCAAAAAATAATTTTCTACTGTTGCAAATTTTAATTGCGCCAGGGATTGCCTTTTCTATAGTAAATTATTCAAAAAATAATTTTTTACTTTCGCAAATTTTAATTACGCCAGGGATTGCCTTTTCTATAGTAAACTTTTCAAAAAATAATTTGCTACTGTCGCAAATTTTAATTACGCCAGGGATTGCCTTTTCTATAGTAAATTATTCAAAAAATAATTTTCTACTGTTGCAAATTTTAATTGCGCCAGGGATTGCCTTTTCTATAGTAAATTATTCAAAAAATAATTTTCTACTGTCGCAAATTTTAATAACGCCAGGGATTGCCTTTTCTATAGTAAATTATTCAAAAAATAATTTTTTACTCTCGCAAATTTCAATTTCGCCAGGTAAATTTTTCACAAATTTATTTTCTACTGTCGCAAATTGTAATTACGCCAGGGATTGCCTTTTCTATAGTAAATTATTCAAAAAATAATTTTTTACTCTCGCAAATTTTAATTACTCCAGGGATTGCCTTTTCTATAGTAAATTATTCAAAAAATAATTTTCTACTGTCGCAAATTTTAATTGCGCCAGGGATTGCCTTTTCTATAGTAAATTATTCAAAAAATAATTTTATACTGTCGCAAATTTTAAATACGCCATGGATTGCCTTTTCTATAGTAAATTATTCAAAAAATAATTTTCTACTGTTGAAAATATTAATTGCGCCAGGGATTGCCTTTTCTACAGTAAATTTTGCAAAAAATAATTTTTTACTGTCGCAAATTTTAATTGCGCCAGGGATTGCCTTTTCTATAGTAAATTATTCAAAAAATAATTTTTTACTGTCGCAAATTTTAATTGCGCCAGGGATTGCCTTTTCTATAGTAAATTATTCAAAAAATAATTTTTTACTCTCGCAAATTTCAATTTCGCCAGGTAAATTTTTCACAAATTAATTTTCTACTGTCGCAAATTTTAATTACGCCAGGGATTGCCTTTTATATAGTCAATTATTCAAAAAATAATTTTCAACTGTCGCAAATTTTAATTGAGCCAGGGATTGCCTTTTCTATAGTAAACTTTTCAAAAAATAATTTTCTACTGTCGCAAATTTTAATTACGCCAGGGATTGCCTTTTCTATAGTAAATTATTCAAAAAATAATTTTCTACTGTCGCAAATTTTAATTACGCCAGGGATTGCCTTTTCTATAGTAAATTATTTAAAAAATAATTTTCAACTGTCGCAAATTTTAATTACGCCAGGGATTGCCTTTTCTATAGTAAATTATTCAAAAAATAATTTTTTACTGTCGCAAATTTTAACTACGCCAGGGATTGCCTTTTCTATAGTAAATTATTCAAAAAATAATTTTCTACTGTTGCAAATTTTAATTGCGCCAGGGATTGCTTTTTCTATAGTAAATTATTCAAAAAATTATTTTATACTGTCGCAAATTTTAAATACGCCAGGGATTGCTTTTTCTATAGTAAATTATTCAAAAAATAATTTTCTACTGTCGCAAATTTTAATTACGCCAGGGATTGCCTTTTCTATAGTAAATTATTCAAAAAATAATTTTATACTGTCGCAAATTTTAAATACGCCAGGGATTGCCTTTTCTATAGTAAATTATTCAAAAAATAATTTTCTACTGTCGCAAATTTTAATTACGCCAGGGATTGCCTTTTCTATAGTAAATTATACAAAAAATAATTTTGAACTGTCGAAAATTTTAATTACGCCAGGGATTGCCTTTTTAATAGTAAATTATTCAAAAAATAATTTTCTACTGTCGCAAATTGTAATTACGCCAGGGATTGCCTTTTCTATAGTAAATTATTCAAAAAATAATTTTATACTGTCGCAAATTTTAAATACGCCAGGGATTGCCTTTTCTATAGTAAATTATTCAAAAAATAATTTTCTACTGTCGCAAATTTTAATTACGCCAGGGATTGCCATTTCTATAGTAAATTATTCAAAAAATAATTTTTTACTATCGCAAGTTTTAATTGCGCCAGGGATTGCCTTTTCTATAGTAAATTATTCAAAAAATAATTTTCTACTGTCGCAAATTTTAATTGCGCCAGGGATTGCCTTTTCTATAGTAAATTATTCAAAAAATAATTTTATACTGTCGCAAATTTTAAATACGCCAGGGATTGCCTTTTCTATAGTAAATTATTCAAAAAATAATTTTCTACTGTCGCAAATTTTAACTACGCCAGGGATTGCCTTTTCTATAATAAATTATTCAAAAAATAATTTTCTTCTGTCGCAAATTTTAATTGCGCCAGGGATTGCCTTTTCCATAGTAAACTTTTCAAAAAATAATTTTATACTGTCGCAAATTGTAATTACGCCAGGGATTGCCTTTTCTATAGTAAATTATTCAAAAAATAATTTTTTACTCTCGCAAATTTTAATTACTCCAAGGATTGCCTTTTCTATAGTAAATTATTCAAAAAATAATTTTCTACTGTCGCAAATTTTAATTGCGCCAGGGATTGCCTTTTCTATAGTAAATTATTCAAAAAATAATTTTATACTGTCGCAAATTTTAAATACGCCATGGATTGCCTTTTCTATAGTAAATTATTCAAAAAATAATTTTCTACTGTTGCAAATTTTAATTGCGCCAGGGATTGCCTTTTCTACAGTAAATTTTGCAAAAAATAATTTTTTACTGTCGCAAATTTTAATTGCGCCAGGGATTGCCTTTTCTATAGTAAATTATTCAAAAAATAATTTTTTACTGTCGCAAATTTTAATTGCGCCAGGGATTGCCTTTTCTATAGTAAATTATTCAAAAAATAATTTTTTACTCTCGCAAATTTCAATTTCGCCAGGTAAATTTTTCACAAATTAATTTTCTACTGTCGCAAATTTTAATTACGCCAGGGATTGCCTTTTCTATAGTCAGTTATTCAAAAAATAATTTTCAACTGTCGCAAATTTTAATTGAGCCAGGGATTGCCTTTTCTATAGTAAATTATTCAAAAAATAATTTTCTACTGTCGCAAATTTTAATTACGCCAGGGATTGCCTTTTCTATAGTAAATTATTCAAAAAATAATTTTCTACTGTCGCAAGTTTTAATTACGCCAGGGATTGCCTTTTCTATAGTAAATTATTCAAAAAATAATTTTCAACTGTCGCAAATTTTAATTACGCCAGGGATTGCCTTTTCTATAGTAAATTATTCAAAAAATAATTTTTTACTGTCGCAAATTTTAACTACGCCAGGGATTGCCTTTTCTATAGTAAATTATTCAAAAAAATAATTTTCTACTGTTGCAAATTTTAATTGCGCCAGGGATTGCTTTTTCTATAGTAAATTATTCAAAAAATAATTTTTTAATGTCGCAAATTTTAATTACGCCAGGGATTGCCTTTTCTATAGTAAATTATTCAAAAAATTATTTTATACTGTCGCAAATTTTAAATACGCCAGGGATTGCTTTTTCTATAGTAAATTATTCAAAAAATAATTTTCTACTGTCGCAAATTTTAATTACGCCAGGGATTGCCTTTTCTATAGTAAATTATTCAAAAAATAATTTTCTAATGTCGCAAATTTTAATTACGCCAGGGATTGCCTTTTCTATAGTAAATTATTCAAAAAATAATTTTCAACTGTCGCAAATTTTAATTACGCCAGGGATTGCCTTTTCTATAGTAAATTATTCAAAAAATAATTTTCTACTGTCGCAAATTGTAATTACGCCAGGGATTGCCTTTTCTATAGTAAATTATTCAAAAAATAATTTTATACTGTCGCAAATTTTAAATACGCCAGGGATTGCCTTTTCTATAGTAAATTATTCAAAAAATAATTTTCTACTGTCGCAAATTTTAATTACGCCAGGGATTGCCTTTTCTATAGTAAATTATTCAAAAAATAATTTTTTTACTATCGCAAGTTTTAATTGCGCCAGGATTGCCTTTTCTATAGTAAATTATTCAAAAAATAATTTTCTACTGTCGCAAATTTTAATTGCGCCAGGGATTGCCTTTTCTATAGTAAATTATTCAAAAAATAATTTTATACTGTCGCAAATTTTACATAAGCCTGGGATTGCCTTTTCTATAGTAAATTATTCAAAAAATAATATTCAACTGTCGCAAATTTTAATTACGCCAGGGATTGCCTTTTCTATAGTAAATTATTCAAAAAATAATTTTCTACTGTCGCAAATTGTAATTACGCCAGGGATTGCCTTTTCTGTAGTAAATTATTCAAAAAATAATTTTCTACTGTCGCAAATTTTAATTACGCCAGGGATTGCCTTTTCTATAATAAATTATTCAAAAAATAATTTTCTACTGTCGCAAATTTTAATTACGCCAGGGATTGCCTTTTCTATAGTAAATTATTCAAAAAATAATTTTTTACTGTCGCAAATTTTAAATATCCCAGGGATTGCCTTTTCTATAGTATATTATTCAAAAAATAATTTTCTACTGTCGCAAATTTTAATTACGCCAGGGATTGCCTTTTCTATAATAAATTATTCAAAAAATAGTTTTCTACTGTCGCAAATTTTAATTGCGCCAGGGATTGCCTTTTCTATAGTAAATTATTCAAAAAATAATTTTCTACTGTCGCAAATTTTAATTACGCCAGGGATTGCCTTTTCTATAGTAAATTATTCAAAAAATAATTTTCTACTGTCGCAAATTTTAATTACGCCAGGGATTGCCTTTTCTATAGTAAATTATTCAAAAAATAATTTTTTTCTCTCGCAAATTTCAATTTCGCCAGGTAAATTTTTCACAAATTAATTTTCTACTGTCGAAAATTGTAATTACGCCAGGGATTGCCTTTTCTATAGTAAATTATTCAAAAAATTATTTTTTACTCTCGCAAATTTTAATTACGCCAGGGATTGCCTTTTCTATAGTAAATTATTCAAAAAATAATTTTCTACTGTCGCAAATTTTAATTGCGCAGGGATTGCCTTTTCTATAGTAAATTATTCAAAAAATGATTTTCTACTGTCGCAAATTGTAATTACGCCAGGGATTGCCTTTTCTATAGTAAATTATTCAAAAAATAATTTTATACTGTCGCAAATTTTAAATACGCCAGGGATTGCCTTTTCTATAGTAAATTATTCAAAAAATAATTTTCTACTGTTGCAAATTTTAATTACGCCAGGGATTGCCTTTTATATAGTAAATTATTCAAAAAATAATTTTCTACTGTCGCAAATTTTAATTGCGCCAGGGATTGCCTTTTCTATAGTAAATTATTCAAAAAATAATTTTATACTGTCGCAAATTTTAAATACGCCAGGGATTGCCTTTTCTATAGTAAATTATTCAAAAAATAATTTTCTACTGTCGCAAATTTTAATTACGCCAGGTATTGCCTTTTCTATAGTAAATTATTCAAAAAATAATTTTCTACTGTCGCAAATTTTAATTACGCCAGGGATTGCCTTTTCTATAGTAAATTATTCAAAAAATAATTTTCAACTGTCGCAAATTTTAATTACGCCAGGGATTGCCTTTTTCTATAGTAAATTATTCAAAAAATAATTTTCTACTGTCGAAAATTGTAATTACGCCAGGGATTGCCTTTTCTATAGGAAATTATTCAAAAAATAATTTGATACTGTCGCAAATTTGAAATACGCCAGGGATTGCCTTTTCTATAGTAAATTACTCAAAAAATAATTTTCTACTGTCGCAAATTTTAATTACGCCAGGGATTGCCTTTTCTATAGTAAATTATTCAAAAAATAATTTTTTACTGTCGCAAATTTTAAATATCCCAGGGATTGCCTTTTCTATAGTAAATTATTCAAAAAATAATTTTCTACTGTCGCCAATTTTAATTACGCCAGGGATTGCCTTTTCTATAGTAAATTATTCAAAAAATAATTTTCAACTGTCGCAAATTTTAATTCCGCCATGGATTGCCTTTTCTGCAGTAAATTATTCAAAAAATAATTTTTTACTGTCGCATATTTAAAATATCCCAGGGGTTGCCTTTTCTATAGTAAATTATTCAAAAAATAATTTTCAACTGTCGCAAATTTTAATTACGTCAGGGATTGCCTTTTCTATAGTAAATTATTCAAAAAATAATTTTCAACTGTCGCAAATTTTAATTGCGCCAGGGATTGCCTTTTCTATAGTAAATTATTCAAAAAATAATTTTTTACTCTCGCAAATTTCAATTTCGCCAGGTAAATTTTTCACAAATTAATTTTCTACTGTCGCAAATTTTAATTACGCCAGGGATTGCCTTTTCTATAGTAAATTATTCAAAAAATAATTTTCAACTGTCGCAATTTTAATTGCGCCAGGGATTGCCTTTTCTATAGTAAATTATTCAAAAATAATTTTCTACTGTCGCAAATTTTAAGTGCGCCAGGGATTGCCTTTTCTAAAGTAAATTATTCAAAAAATAATTTTCTACTGTTGCAAATTTTAATTGCGCCAGGGATTGCCTTTTCTATAGTAAATTATTCAAAAAATAATTTTTTACTGTCGCAAATTTTAATTACGCCAGGGATTGCCTTTTCTATAGTAAATTATAAAAAAAATAATTTTTTACTGTCGCAAATTTTAAATATCCCAGGGATTGCCTTTTCTATAGTAAATTATTCAAAAAATAATTTTCAACTGTCGCAAATTTTAATTACGCCAGGGATTGCCTTTTCTGCAGTAAATTATTCAAAAAATAATTTTTTACTGTCGCAAATTTTAAATATCCCAGGGATTGCCTTTTCTATAGTAAATTATTCAAAAAATAATTTTCAACTGTCGCAAATTTTAATTACGCCAGGGATTGCCTTTTCTATAGTAAATTATTCAAAAATAATTTTAAATTTTAAATACGCCAGGGATTGCCTTTTCTATAGTAAATTATTCAAAAAATAATTTTCTACTGTCGCAAATTTTAATTACTCCAGGGATTGCCTTTTCTATAGTAAATTATTCAAAAAATAATTTTCTAATGTCGCAAATTTTAATTACGCCAGGGATTGCCTTTTCTATAGTAAATTATTCAAAAAATAATTTTCAACTGTCGCAAATTTTAATTACGCCAGGGATTGCCTTTTCTATAGTAAATTATTCAAAAAATAATTTTCTACTGTCGCAAATTGTAATTACGCCAGGGATTGCCTTTTCTATAGTAAATTATTCAAAAAATAATTTTATACTGTCGCAAATTTTAAATACGCCAGGGATTGCCTTTTCTATAGTAAATTATTCAAAAAATAATTTTCTACTGTCGCAAATTTTAACTACGCCAGGGATTGCCTTTTCTATAGTAAATTATTCAAAAAATAATTTTTTACTATCGCAAGTTTTAATTGCGCCAGGGATTGCCTTTTCTATAGTAAATTATTCAAAAAATAATTTTCTACTGTCGCAAATTTTAATTGCGCCAGGGATTGCCTTTTCTATAGTAAATTATTCAAAAAATAATTTTATACTGTCGCAAATTTTACATACGCCTGGATTGCCTTTTCTATAGTAAATTATTCAAAAAATAATTTTCGACTGTCGCAAATTTTAATTACGCCAGGGATTGCCTTTTCTATAGTAAATTATTCAAAAAATAATTTTTTTACTCTCGCAAATTTCAATTTCGCCAGGTAAAATTTTCACAAATTAATTTTCTACTGTCGCAAATTGTAATTACGCCAGGGATTGCCTTTTCTATAATAAATTATTCAAAAAATAATTTTATACTGTCGCAAATTTTAATTACGCCAGGGATTGCCTTTTCTATAGTAAATTATTCAAAAAATAATTTTCTACTGTCGCAAATTTTAATTACGCCAGGGATTGCCTTTTCTATAGTAAATTATTCAAAAAATAATTTTTTACTCTCGCAAATTTCAATTTCGCCAGGTGAATTTTTCACAAATTAATTTTCTACTGTCGCAAATTGTAATTACGCCAGGGATTGCCTTTTCTATAATAAATTATTCAAAAAATAATTTTTTACTCTCGCAAATTTTAATTACGCCAGGGATTGCCTTTTCTATAGTAAATTATTCAAAAAATAATTTTCTACTGTCGCAAATTTTAATTGCGCCAGGGATTGCCTTTTCTATAGTAAATTATTCAAAAAATAATTTTCTACTGTCGCAAATTGTAATTGCGCCAGGGATTGCCTTTTCTATAGTAAATTATTCAAAAAATAATTTTATACTGTCGCAAATTTTAAATACGCCAGGGATTGCCTTTTCTATAGTAAATTATTCAAAAAACAATTTTCTACTGTCGCAAATTTTAATTAGGCCAGGGATTGCCTTTTCTATAGTAAATTATTCAAAAATAATTTTCTACTGTCGCAAATTTTAATTGCGCCAGGGATTGACTTTTCTATAGTAAATTATTCAAAAAATAATTTTATACTGCCGCAAATTTTAAATACGCCAGGGATTGCCTTTTCTATAGTAAATTATTCAAAAAATAATTTCCAACTGTCGCAAATTTTAATTACGCCAGGGATTGCCTTTTCTATAGTAAATTATTCAAAAAATAATTTTCTACTGTCGAAAATTGTAATTACGCCAGGGATTGCCTTTTCTATAGTAAATTATTCAAAAAATAATTTTATACTGTCGCAAATTTTAAATACGCCAGGGATTGCCTTTTCTATAGTAAATTATTCAAAAAATAATTTTCTACTGTCGCAAATTTTAATTACGCCAGGGATTGCCTTTTCTATAGTAAATTATTCAAAAAATAATTTTTTACTGTCGCAAATTTTAAATATCCCAGGGATTGCCTTTTCTATAGTAAATTATTCAAAAAATAATTTTCTACTGTCGCAAATTTTAATTACGCCAGGGATTGCCTTTTCTATAATAAATTATTCAAAAAATAGTTTTCTACTGTCGCAAATTTTAATTGCGCCAGGGATTGCCTTTTCTATAGTAAATTATTCAAAAAATAATTTTCTACTGTCGCAAATTTTAATTACGCCAGGGATTGCCTTTTCTATAGTAAATTATTCAAAAAATAATTTTCTACTGTCGCAAATTTTAATTACGCCAGGGATTGCCTTTTCTATAGTAAATTATTCAAAAAATAATTTTTTTTCTCTCGCAAATTTCATTTCGCCAGGTAAGTTTTTCACAAATTAAATTTCTACTGTCGAAAATTGTAATTACGCCAGGGATTGCCTTTTCTATAGTAAATTATTCAAAAAATTATTTTTTACTCTCGCAAATTTTAATTACGCCAGGGATTGCCTTTTCTATAGTAAATTATTCAAAAAATAATTTTCTACTGTCGCAAATTTTAATTGCGCCAGGATTGCCTTTTCTATAGTAAATTATTCAAAAAATAATTTTCTACTGTCGCAAATTGTAATTACGCCAGGGATTGCCTTTTTCTATAGTAAATTATTCAAAAAATAATTTTATACTGTCGCAAATTTTAAATACGCCAGGGATTGCCTTTTCTATAGTAAATTATTCAAAAAATAATTTTCTACTGTCGCAAATTTTAATTACGCCAGGGATTGCCTTTTCTATAGTAAATTATTCAAAAAATAATTTTCAACTGTCGCAAATTTTAATTACGCCAGGGATTGCCTTTTCTATAGTAAATTATTCAAAAAATAATTTTCTACTGTCGAAAATTGTAATTACGCCAGGGATTTCCTTTTCTATAGTAAATTATTCAAAAAATAATTTGATACTGTCGCAAATTTTAAATACGCCAGGGATTGCCTTTTCTATAGTAAATTACTCAAAAAATAATTTTTTACTGTCGCAAATTTTAATTACGCCAGGTATTGCCTTTTCTATAGTAAATTATTCAAAAAATAATTTTTTACTGTCGCAAATTTTAAATATCCGCAAATTTTACATACGCCTGGGATTGCCTTTTCTATAGTAAATTATTCAAAAAATAATTTTTCTACTGTCGCAAATTTTAATTACGCCAGGGATTGCCTTTTCTATAATAAATTATTCAAAAAATAATTTTCTACTGTCGCAAATTTTAATTGCGCCAGGGATTGCCTTTTCTATAGTAAACTTTTCAAAAAATAATTTTATACTGTCGCAAATTTTAATTACGCCAGGGATTGCCTTTTCTATAGTAAATTATTCAAAAAATAATTTTCTACTGTCGCAAATTTTAATTACGCCAGGGATTGCCTTTTCTATAGTAAATTATTCAAAAAATAATTTTTTACTCTCGCAAATTTCAATTTCGCCAGGTAAGTTTTTCACAAATTAATTTTCTACTGTCGCAAATTGTAATTACGCCAGGGATTGCCTTTTCTATAATAAATTATTCAAAAAATAATTTTTTACTCTCGCAAATTTTAATTACGCCAGGGATTGCCTTTTCTTTAGTAAATTATTCAAAAAATAATTTTCTACTGTCGCAAATTTTAATTGCGCCAGGGATTGCCTTTTCTATAGTAAATTATTCAAAAAATAATTTTCTACTGTCGCAAATTGTAATTGCGCCAGGGATTGCCTTTTCTATAGTAAATTATTCAAAAAATAATTTTATACTGTCGCAAATTTTAAATACGCCAGGGATTGCCTTTTCTATAGTAAATTATTCAAAAAATAATTTTCTACTGTCGCAAATTTTAATTACGCCAGGGATTGCCTTTTCTATAGTAAATTATTCAAAAATAATTTTCTACTGTCGCAAATTTTAATTGCGCCAGGGATTGACTTTTCTATAGTAAATTATTCAAAAAATAATTTTATACTGCCGCAAATTTTAAATACGCCAGGGATTGCCTTTTCTATAGTAAATTATTCAAAAAATAATTTTCTACTGTCGCAAATTTTAATTACGCCAGGGATTGCCTTTTCTATAGTAAATTATTCAAAAAATAATTTTCTACTCTCGCAAATTTTAATTACGCCTGGGATTGCCTTTTCTATAGTAAATTATTCAAAAAATAATTTTCAACTGTCGCAAATTTTAATTACGCCAGGGATTGCCTTTTCTATAGTAAATTATTCAAAAAATAATTTTCTACTGTCGAAAATTGTAATTACGCCAGGGATTGCCTTTTCTATAGTAAATTATTCAAAAAATAATTTTATACTGTCGCAAATTTTAAATACGCCAGGGATTGCCTTTTCTATAGTAAATTATTCAAAAAATAATTTTCTACTGTCGCAAATTTTAATTACGCCAGGGATTGCCTTTTCTATAGTAAATTATTCAAAAAATAATTTTTTACTGTCGCAAATTTTAAATATCCCAGGGATTGCCTTTTCTATAGTAAATTATTCAAAAAATAATTTTCTACTGTCGCAAATTTTAATTACGCCAGGGATTGCCTTTTCTATAATAAATTATTCAAAAAATAGTTTTCTACTGTCGCAAATTTTAATTGCGCCAGGGATTGCCTTTTCTATAGTAAATTATTCAAAAAATAATTTTCTACTGTCGCAAATTTTAATTACGCCAGGGATTGCCTTTTCTATAGTAAATTATTCAAAAAATAATTTTCTACTGTCGCAAATTTTAATTACGCCAGGGATTGCCTTTTCTATAGTAAATTATTCAAAAAATAATTTTTTTCTCTCGCAAATTTCAATTTCGCCAGGTAAATTTTTCACAAATTAATTTTCTACTGTCGAAAATTGTAATTACGCCAGGGATTGCCTTTTCTATAGTAAATTATTCAGAAAATTATTTTTTAATCTCGCAAATTTTAATTACGCCAGGGATTGCCTTTTCTATAGTAAATTATTCAAAAAATAATTTTCTACTGTCGCAAATTTTAATTGCGCCAGGGATTGCCTTTTCTATAGTAAATTATTCAAAAAATAATTTTCTACTGTCGCAAATTGTAATTACGCCAGGGATTGCCTTTTCTATAGTAAATTATTCAAAAAATAATTTTATACTGTCGCAAATTTTAAATACGCCAGGGATTGCCTTTTCTATAGTAAATTATTCAAAAAATAATTTTCTACTGTCGCAAATTTTAATTACGCCAGGGATTGCCTTTTCTATAGTAAATTATTCAAAAAAGAATTTTCTACTGTCGCAAATTTTAATTGCGCCAGGGATTGCCTTTTCTATAGTAAATTATTCAAAAAATAATTTTATACTGTCGCAAATTTTAAATACGCCAGGGATTGCCTTTTCTATAGTAAATTATTCAAAAAATAATTTTCTACTGTCGCAAATTTTAATTACGCCAGGTATTGCCTTTTCTATAGTAAATTATTTAAAAAATAATTTTCTACTGTCGCAAATTTTAATTACGCCAGGGATTGCCTTTTCTATAGTAAATTATTCAAAAAATAATTTTCAACTGTCGCAAATTTTAATTACGCCAGGGGTTGCCTTTTCTATAGTAAATTATTCAAAAAATAATTTTCTACTGTCGAAAATTGTAATTACGCCAGGGATTTCCTTTTCTATAGTAAATTATTCAAAAAATAATTTGATACTGTCGCAAATTTTAAATACGCCAGGGATTGCCTTTTCTATAGTAAATTACTCAAAAAATAATTTTTTACTGTCGCAAATTTTAATTACGCCAGGGATTGCCTTTTCTATAGTAAATTATTCAAAAAATAATTTTTTACTGTCGCAAATTTTAAATATCCCAGGGATTGCCTTTTCTATAGTAAATTATTCAAAAAATAATTTTCTACTGTCGCCAATTTTAATTACGCCAGGGATTGCCTTTTCTATAGTAAATTATTCAAAAAATAATTTTCAACTGTCGCAAATTTTAATTACGCCATGGATTGCCTTTTCTGCAGTAAATTATTCAAAAAATAATTTTTTACTGTCGCACATTTAAAATATCCCAGGGATTGCCTTTTCTATAGTAAATTATTCAAAAAATAATTTTCAACTGTCGCAAATTTTAATTACGCCAGGGATTGCCTTTTCTATAGTAAATTATTCAAAAAATAATTTTCAACTGTCGCAAATTTTAATTGCGCCAGGGATTGCCTTTTCTATAGTAAATTATTCAAAAAATAATTTTTTACTCTCGCAAATTTCAATTTCGCCAGGTAAATTTTTCACAAATTAATTTTCTACTGTCGCAAATTTTAATTACGCCAGGGATTGCCTTTTCTATAGTAAATTATTCAAAAAATAATTTTCAACTGTCGCAATTTTAATTGCGCCAGGGATTGCCTTTTCTATAGTAAATTATTCAAAAAATAATTTTCTACTGTCGCAAATTTTAAGTGCGCCAGGGATTGCCTTTTCTAAAGTAAATTATTCAAAAAATAATTTTCTACTGTTGCAAATTTTAATTGCGCCAGGGATTGCCTTTTCTATAGTAAATTATTCAAAAAATAATTTTCTACTGTCGCAAATTTTAATTACGCCAGGGATTGACTTTTCTATAGTAAATTATTCAAAAAATAATTTTCTACTGTCGCAAATTTTAATTACGCCAGGGATTGCCTTTTCTATAGTAAATTATTCAAAAAATAATTTTTTTCTCTCGCAAATTTCAATTTCGCCAGGTAAATTTTTCACAAATTAATTTTCTACTGTCGAAAATTGTAATTACGCCAGGGATTGCCTTTTCTATAGTAAATTATTCAAAAAATTATTTTTTACTCTCGCAAATTTTAATTACGCCAGGGATTGCCTATTCTATAGTAAATTATTCAAAAAATAATTTTCTACTGTCGCAAATTTTAATTGCGCCAGGGATTGCCTTTTCTATAGTAAATTATTCAAAAAATAATTTTCTACTGTCGCAAATTGTAATTACGCCAGGGATTGCCTTTTCTATAGTAAATTATTCAAAAAATAATTTTATACTGTCGCAAATTTTAAATACGCCAGGGATTGCCTTTTCTATAGTAAATTATTCAAAAAATAATTTTCTACTGTCGCAAATTTTAATTACGCCAGGGATTGCCTTTTCTATAGTAAATTATTCAAAAAATAATTTTCTACTGTCGCAAATTTTAATTGCGCCAGGGATTGCCTTTTCTATAGTAAATTATTCAAAAAATAATTTTATACTGTCGCAAATTTTAAATACGCCAGGGATTGCATTTTCTATAGTAAATTATTCAAAAAATAATTTTCTACTGTCGCAAATTTTAATTACGCCAGGTATTGCCTTTTCTATAGTAAATTATTCAAAAAATAATTTTCTACTGTCGCAAATTTTAATTACGCCAGGGATTGCCTTTTCTATAGTAAATTATTCAAAAAATAATTTTCAACTGTCGCAAATTTTAATTACGCCAGGGATTGCCTTTTCTATAGTAAATTATTCAAAAAATAATTTTTTACTGTCGCAAATTTTAAATATCCCAGGGATTGCCTTTTCTATAGTAAATTATTCAAAAAATAATTTTCTACTGTCGCCAATTTTAATTACGCCAGGGATTGCCTTTTCTATAGTAAATTATTCAAAAAATAATTTTCAACTGTCGCAAATTTTAATTACGCCAGTAATTTAATTTCTGCAGTAAATTATTCAAAAAATAATTTTTTACTGTCGCATATTTAAAATATCCCAGGGATTGCCTTTTCTATAGTAAATTATTCAAAAAATAATTTTCTACTGTCGCAAATTTTAATTACGCCAGGGATTTCCTTTTCTATAGTAAATTATTCAAAAAATAATTTGATACTGTCGCAAATTTTAAATACGCCAGGGATTGCCTTTTCTATAGTAAATTACTCAAAAAATAATTTTCTACTGTCGCAAATTTTAATTACGCCAGGGATTGCCTTTTCTATAGTAAATTATTCAAAAAATAATTTTTTACTGTCGCAAATTTTAAATATCCCAGGGATTGCCTTTTCTATAGTAAATTATTCAAAAAATAATTTTCTACTGTCGCCAATTTTAATTACGCCAGGGATTGCCTTTTCTATAGTAAATTATTCAAAAAATAATTTTCAACTGTCGCAAATTTTAATTACGCCATGGATTGCCTTTTCTGCAGTAAATTATTCAAAAAATAATTTTTTACTGTCGCATATTTAAAATATCCCAGGGATTGCCTTTTCTATAGTAAATTATTCAAAAAATAATTTTCAACTGTCGCAAATTTTAATTACGCCAGGGATTGCCTTTTCTATAGTAAATTATTCAAAAAATAATTTTCAACTGTCGCAAATTTTAATTGCGCCAGGGATTGCCTTTTCTATAGTAAATTATTCAAAAAATAATTTTTTACTCTCGCAAATTTCAATTTCGCCAGGTAAATTTTTCACAAATTAATTTTCTACTGTCGCAAATTTTAATTACGCCAGGGATTGCCTTTTCTATAGTAAATTATTCAAAAAATAATTTTCAACTGTCGCAATTTTAATTGCGCCAGGGATTGCCTTTTCTATAGTAAATTATTCAAAAAATAATTTTCTACTGTCGCAAATTTTAAGTGCGCCAGGGATTGCCTTTTCTAAAGTAAATTATTCAAAAAATAATTTTCTACTGTTGCAAATTTTAATTGCGCCAGGGATTGCCTTTTCTATAGTAAATTATTCAAAAAATAATTTTTTACTGTCGCAAATTTTAATTACGCCAGGGATTGCCTTTTCTATAGTAAATTATAAAAAAAATAATTTTTTACTGTCGCAAATTTTAAATATCCCAGGGATTGCCTTTTCTATAGTAAATTATTCAAAAAATAATTTTCAACTGTCGCAAATTTTAATTACGCCAGGGATTGCCTTTTCTGCAGTAAATTATTCAAAAAATAATTTTTTACTGTCGCAAATTTTAAATATCCCAGGGATTGCCTTTTCTATAGTAAATTATTCAAAAAATAATTTTCAACTGTCGCAAATTTTAATTACGCCAGGGATT